>BPLR01002908.1:0-42287 GCA_021605095.1 Caerostris extrusa
ATGAAACTTGTTTTTCTAAGCGGCTTGAAAAATATTTTAATATGGCGAACCCTTTAACAGGGGAGGCACATTCACTTAATGCGTTTTAATCCACAGGTATCTGATGCAAATTTGGGAACAGTAAAAATATTTTTAGGGTGATTCCTTCACTATTATATTTCATGAAACTATTTTATTTAAGCATTGTTATTTAGTTTTGCTTGAACTCGACTGAAGATTTAAGAAATTTAGCATTGCTTGTTAAAGTGATTAAATTAATATATTAGTGATTTGAGATAAGCATCTTTGTGTTCGTAAATCAATTTGCAAATTAAAGCATCTAAGATTTTTTAACATCAATTTTAAATCACGCATTACCATTATTGTATGAAAGAAAAATATAATTTCATATGATCATTAATAATTATAAATTAAAATTTCTGTCCCGCATAAATTAACAAACAAATTAAAAATATTCATCGGAAGTTTTAATTGCTTCAAAACGTTTTATTCACTTTGTTAATAACAGAGTATTGGCAGATCATATTTTAGTACAATTCATTTTCTTAGTTGTTATAATAGATCATTATTATAACAATTAAACAAAGGGATGGTGGAAATCAACATATGTACTCAGAACATTATTAATTATCGCGATAATATTAGTTCTTCATCTATCATTTACTGGATCACCTCCATTTGAGCTATGTGTCCACTATGTCCATGAAAGATAATTTTAAGATATTCTTCTATTTCTTATTAAAATTTAATAATCTTGAAATCCTCTCTGTATTTAATAATCTTGAAAGTATAGGTAAAACTGATATGGATCTATGATTATAAAGGAAAATATTAGAAATGTTATTCTGGATAAGAACTGAAAGTCTATACAGATACCATTACAATGGAAGTTAAAATATTACTTACAAAAAAAATTGCACTAGAAATATATAACAATGATTTAAAATAATAATTCAGAAGTACATGTCAGAAGCTAAAATACTGTCGAACTGAAACTATTCTATAAATTTGAAATTAAGAGATAATGCAGCAACCAATTGCCAATGATGATCAAATAGAAATCGGAAATATTCATACTTTAAAACCTAAGAACTACTCATTTTCAACGAAAAGTCAGTTTTAAATGAAAAAGAAAGGTATAAATTAATTGAAAAACATCAGACTTTTTCAAAATTTGATAATTTAAATTAGCATATTTTAGTGATTATTTACAATTTTAAGGTTTCATAACGATAACCATTTAAAATGAAAAATTAAATACTGGACCTGTAAGTAGGTTTTAATCACTCAAATTCTTATAAAACTACATATGAATTTGTCTTTTTAAAAAATATATATAATTTAATTTCATGAAAAGGTAATTTTGATTGTTTGCAAATGGATTTTTTAAAATCTAATTTTAAATTTAAAGTATACATTGATGCCATATTGTTTGCTAAATAACCTACTCAAATGGTCACCCTCAATGAAAAAGCTTTAAGTTCTGCTCCTTTCATCCACGTGCCCCTTGCAGTGTCAGGGATGGTCTGTACCACACAGGATGGTTCATTTCTCTGAATTTGTAGCTATTCTGCTATTCAGAAGTGAAAAAAGAAAATAGCAGGCGTTTCCAGTAAAAGAAGCTGGCAATTATCATCATGGAGTAATTTCCTCGACCTTCACTCTGGGTCTCGTTCAAGTGGTGATTGGGTTAATACTGACATCAATGGAAAACGTTAAAAAACTATATTCTTTTTCATAAAAAGTTTTAGATATTTAAAAAACTAATTTGTTGATTGAACAATATGATACTGTCAATGACATGACTACACAGTTACATTTCGTTTGGGGAATACTAACGAATACTAATAAGCCCATTAACTGTTAAAAAGGTTTTTGGAAAAACTTGACAAAATATACTTCACAGATAGCACGAGAGAAGCTTTGCATTAAATGTTTGTAATATTTCATGTCATCTTGGAACTAAAGTTTTAATTTAATTATATTTTGCAGGCTTTAAAAAATGTAATATTAAAACTTAACCCTACACTTTTCGTTACTTAAATAACCATCAATGTATACTTCCTTTTTTTATCTTTGACTTTTAATATATCCATTGAAAAATTAGATCAACATACACCTATGGCATTTTCCATGCGACGGGCACTAGAAAGATTAGTTTGGACACTCTAATATCTATCGATCTCAATACATTTTGGTACTTGTTTAGATAAATTTCTCCTGTCATGTCTCCAAGATAATCACAATGATGGCTGCAGAAAACAACTTATGAAGTTCTGTGTGACAACGTTTCGAATAACGTTGCTGAAGTGGAGCATTCGACGCGTCAATGTCAAGATAATGTGGATAGATATGGAAGCTGGCGTATGGAAATGCTTTTCTCACTAAGAAAGACGTCATTCTGCTGGATAGTCTTACGATGTCCAAAAATACCTTACTCTCAAATTTTGAAAGTTGTCAAAAATGTATCAGATAATATTTTCTTATTTCTTCTAGTATAAAGTCCCAGACCTTCACTACATTCACTAATAGACATGTACTTCATGGGTTGCGTAGAGATATACTAAAAATAAATGGACATATTTTTGTAAAGTGAATATGGGAAGGGATTTTACTTCCTTCGTCCTATAGTTACTATAACATTTTGTGTCATATACTATTTTTATATGAATTGATTCTTCTCTTTAATTGAAAATTGTATTCAAATAGTTGTTGTTTTGTCTTAAGACATTTAGTGCTTCTGGGACTTTTCTCCTCTAATTTTCTGTATTTCTGAATAAGATGCATTTATTGATAAAAGGCATAAAAAGTTCTATAAAGATCTAGCTTATAATATAATATAATATGTTTGAGAAAATAATATAAAGAACTAAGCTTCATTTGCTCAGACTTTTCTCATAATTTGATTTATTATAGTCATAAATAAAATACGAAAAATATGCATTCCACTGCACTAATTTAATATAGGATTGAAATACATTCATTTCATACATACACTTGTAGGAGACCCTATGTTATATATTTATTCCTTTCATTTTATTTTTATATTCTATGGTTTCTATAAAAAAATATTTGCACATTAAAAAAATTAACTAATTATTTCTCCCTTTATTTGTGTTAATTTGGCTATAATTTTTTTAAATACATTGTTTTTTAATTTTGACTTTTAAATATTTTGAAAAATTAACATATAAAAGAATTTCCAAATAGTAATTTAACATTTGCTTACAAATTTATTTTAAAATACATGGAATTGAATCGAATATCAACATCAATAAAAATGCATAATATTAGTGTAAATGAAAATTTTTAATGAGATTTACATTAATGAAACTTTAATTCATTAATCACGGCATCAATTTATAATCCCTAAATGTGTCCCCATGTGCATAAAAATTGTGATTGATGAATAAAGTAAAAAGAATTGTTGTACCTATGCTTCCTAAACATTGTACTCCCTGGAGGGAAGCTAATTTTCACTTTAAATTTCTTGATAAATTTTTACTTCATGTTTTACTGCATTTTTTCAAATCTGTGCTATCAAAACGCCATCATTGCTTAGCATATATTTTAAAGTTAAAAACTTATCTCCATCCTGTCAAATGAGAAAAAGTTACTTTAGCTAATGAGGAATGAAATCACGTAAGAAATTTCCTTAAAATAAAAAAAAAAAATCCATTAGAACATTCATTTCATTTGATTGCCATCCATAGAGAATAGAAGTTCAAAAACAATGAAAGTAGAAAGTTATTGATGGAGATGGGGAAAAGCCAGGCGCAAAACATGCTTAATCAACAATGACTTGAATGATTTAAATTGTGAATCGATATTCTTGCGTCGTAGATTGAAGCTGCTTTTTTTTCGCTTTTTACCTTTTTGTGACTTTTTTTCACACTACTGAACCTGAATAGATAAAAAAAAAAAAAAAATCTTCTACCTCGAAAGAATCGAATAAATTATCTAACATGAAAGATAAACTGCAAAAAGTCAAGAATTTTGTAGAGTTAAATGCTTAATTAAAAACAAGGTTTGAACATTTGCTTAAAAATTACAAGGGAAAGATGTTTTTAGAATGGATTAAATCTGTAGATATTAAGATTACATTAAATATATTATTAGTGGACAATATGTAGGATTAAAATGAGTTGTATCTATAGCAGCGAAAGCTCTTGCAAGTTTTCTAAAGGAAATAAAACTGAAAAGTTAGCCAAAATGTATTTACTTAACCATCAAAGTAGTGACCATTTTTACAGTGACATTTTCCCATCTTCTCATCAGCTTTTCAATATATTTTTAATAAAATTAATTTTATTTTTCCTTGAAAAAAATATCGAGTTTCATTTCAGTCTCTCCTTTTTAACTCAGACAAAATGTTACAAAAAATTATGTAAGCTTTTAAGACGATGGTATTCTGCTGGAGCAAGATCGGGAGAATAGGGGGAAGGGTGTATGATTTCCCACTCAAATTCTTCTAAAAGAATCACTCTTGTGTTTTTGCATTGGCTACGCCAGATCAATATGTTTGTATTTATAAACAAACCGTTTTTCCTCTAAAAAGACTTTCAAGTGTTGAATCTTCTGTCAGTAAAGTGCTGGTAGATGGTTAAAACAACTGGTGGTTGTTGTTTTATTATCATGTAAGAACTTATAATGAACAATTCTTTTCTTATTCCACTTTGAGGCAGTTGGACAAGCTTTTAAGTTACCACAAAGTCATAATCATTTGCGCTTAATTTTATTATAGAGGATCCATTGAATTATAATAAATGATTGGAAGTTGATTCGGTGTTATCATATCTTATTATTATCCTTCTGGGAAAGGGGGAAATAGGGTTAATCAAGACAGACCCAAGTTATGTATCAATTATTTATTTTATTTTATTTTAAGTTACAGGGTGTGACATACGATCACATAGTAAAAATACTGGGCCTCTACTGAAGAAGTTCAGTCAATATAAAAAGGGTGATGCTGCTGAGCTAGAATAGATGTTGTAAGATATACGAATAGACAGATTATACTTCGGGAAAAGAACAGAATTCTCGTTACAACTTGATAGATATTTTATGTTTTTCTGAATACATATTATAGTAGGGAAATTATTCTGGATTCTAAATAAATTGAAAATATCTTTATAATCGTGTATTTAAAAAAAAACATTTTATTGCAAAACTTTAATGCCCCATATTTAAAAAAGAAGAAGCATATTTATGTAGTAAAGTAATTAAATTCATGTTTATAGAAAAATACATTTGGAATACAAAACTATAAATATGTATTTTATTTTACTAGCTTGGTAAAATAAAATAAATTTTTATTTTAAAAATTCTAATGTAATATGTTTTATTGCCTTTTATTGTAATTTTATAATTTTATTGTCTGCATTTCTACTTTCCTGTTAACGGCAATATATGTACAAATTTATAACGCAGTATGTAAAATATTTTTCCGTATTATTTATTACTATCGGTTTACAACATTGAGTACATACATATATATATATATATATATATATATATATATGTATAAAAGTAACTAAATGTTACGTTGTTTTAGTTCGTTTTTATATTATTTTCAGACTATTTAACACAATTTAATGCTATATTGCCCATAAAAGATATTAAAAAAAGGAAAAGCCTTACAGAAACATAAATATATGATTATTATTATGTTCTATAAAAGGGCAAAATTTTTATACACAGAAGAATAATTATATGCATCCATATACTTCGAATTTAATTTTATTAAATTTAAGTTTTTATAAATTGCATCTACCTAATGCTGTTCCAGAAAATGCTTAAAAGAATAATACATATTTTACGAATATCGACTATTTACATTTACGGTACTTAGTTTTATATTTAAAAAAGAAATATATTTCTTATATAGATTATTTTCCTTGCGAATATTTTTTTAAATTGACACCGTGTGTTTTATACAATATGAAGCAAAACTTTCATTTCATATTTATAAACCTCCTCCTGATATTAAAAAGAAACAAAGAGTTTCTAAGAACTAGCATGTGAGTTTTTACAATAGTTTTGGAAATTCAGTTTCTTAAAAAAGAAATTAAAATAAAGAAACTAATGCTTTATAGCAACGAAACGTGTTGCGCGCACAGCAGGACTCGTATCTATTGACAGCTCTTGTGGCAGCCACTGCTTTCAGAGCGCAGTAGATGAGATTGAGTGTATTCACCTCCTATCAACAGTCAAGCTGATTGGTGTGAGAATACGTAATATGACATTATGTAAATGTGGATTACTTACTTTTTAAAAGAGCTGCTCTTTTTAGCTTGTCTGTAGGCTGCGTGCAGGGCTAGACATTAGCGTAATATCAGACCTATAAATATGCAGAGACAACGAAAGGACTTAGGTTTGGTTCCTAGCCAACAACCTTTAGATTATGAAATAAATTTTTGTCGATACATGAAAACAGACCTCTTTGGATTCTGTTTTTAAATAATTTAATGCAATAACATTTTCATGTAGATTGCTTTAAATTCATAAGGATTATCATCATTAAAAGGTTATTTATAAATAAAAATATTAAATGAAATGAAAATTAATTCGAAAAGTACCATGAAGACATTGATTTCGATAAAACATTTGCACTATACATTGAAATATTATCAATTATTATTTTTTTTTTTTTGGAAAATTAGTATAAAAATTATATATATATATATATATATATATATATATATATATATATTGTTAGTTTTGATTTATATATAAAGGTAATAACAAATCTGTTGAGAACAAATTAAATTCAAAAATAACTAATTTTGAAATTTGAAATAATTCAGATTCTAGAATATAATTTTTCCTTAGAATTCAGATTCGTAGCACTTTCATTTATTTAATTTGGCTTTGCAAGAGTTATGCTTACAAAGTATCATGTAAAATTGATATATTATTCTCTTGACAGATTTACGAATAATTGATTTATTAAAATTTTTACTGGGAAACCATAAGTAGCAAAATTATAAGACTTAATACTAAATTATAGGGTACGAAAACGGTAATCGCAAAAATATTTCACCATATTAGTAGACCGAATTAGTAGTAGAACTCATTAAAATGTGTTACATTTCATTTGGCACATCTTTAATTTAACCTTGAAACTTAATTAGCCATAAACACTTTAAAGCAAAAGAAGTTCTTTTGGTTCACTTTACCATCTTGAACGATTATTTTCTGAGCTCCATATGTAACTAGCATCATACTTTACATAAGAAATCATTTTGGTAAATAAACAAAGCATATTTATGACATATATCTGAGTTATTATATACATATGAATAATATTTATATGTAATATCCTTTTCAGATTTGTATGGTATCAAAATGGGGCCTTTTGTACGTCCACCTTCATTAACAAAGGAGTTAAATTTATTACAAAAAAAAAAAAGATCAGATTATTATTAATTCATGAAATGATACTAAATCATAATATGAATCATAGTGATGGATATCGAGGAATATCAGAAGATATCTGGCACATTTCTGCAAACTTTAGTTTAGTTCAAATTCAATTGAAGACAATCCAGTATCCCTAAATATTTGACTTGGTTTTCCAAAGAAACACAAAAGAACAATGATATACAATGGTGTGTAACATAAAAAGATAAACAAAATAAAATATTTAAGTCCCTAGGGAAACTACCAACATGGGCATCTGTAAGTGTTTTATTAGGTGGTGTAATCGTTGCACCTGCGGCTCTTTCCTTTCCTCAGAGACCACACAATTTCTAGAAGTCAATAAATTTAACTTCAGTCACAGTAGTGAAATCTCTTTTATTTCACCTTCCTCATGACATCTCATTCCTAAAAGTATTGTGGTATAAACATTGAGTTCAAGGCAGTTATGGGTGATGAAATACTTTTAATAAGATATATCATATTATAGCAATATTGAAATGGTTAAAACCTATGAATAAATCCGTGATATAAATTATATTTAATCCAAGATAGGAAAACAATGTTTTATCGATTCGGTACTTTTTTGCAATTTTGATAAAACCAATGACGGTTTATTAATTTTTCCTCCTTTTGTATAATTTGAATTTAATTTGTCACAATGATGATGAAGTATAATGATTAAAAATAGTTATAAACAAGAGAACTTAAAAAAGCATAATTGAAGTGCTTTTTCAGTTTTTGTTAACAAAATTGTAACACTATCTCGATGATTTTCGATAATTATATCACAATAATAATAAGGGTAAATATTTAGTTAGAAATTAGGAACCTTAACTGAGAAATTAAAATTACTCATACTTTTAAATAAATTAAAATATCCATTATTAATAATAAACTTCAATCTCACGAAACTTTGTATTATCATTCTTTATGTATAGAAAAAGCCACAGTTAAAGTACTCTTCCTTTCAAAATAAGCAAGAAAAAAACTCTTATTAACTTGCAGAAATTTTATTATTTTAATAATTTTTTTCTATGATTACGCACATTCTACATATTTTTTTCGAAATTTAAAAAAAAAAAAAATGTTTTGGGAGCCCTAATTTAAAAAAATAGATCACAATATGAAAAAATAATCAGACTTTTGCCAAAGCTACTAAGAAAGAGAGAAATTAAAAAAAGTGGTAAATTAGACAGAATAAAGTAAAAAGAACGTAATAAGAAAAGTAATAAGAACAACAGACACAGTAAAAGTAATAAGACGAACTAAAGACAGTAAATGTAACAAGACATGTAAAAGAACAAAATCCATAAAAACTACGTTTTCTTCATTTTGAAATGTAGAATACAAAAAAAAAAAAAACATTATATTCTTCTATTAATTGTACGCACCTTTATTGCTCATATCTTTCATATAAATGTAGGATTTGAATTCTAATTTCGAAAAATAGTAGCAAAAATAATTAAATAAATAAGAATAAAAATTAAAACCAAAAATAAATACTTAAGATAAAGAACAAAAAAAAAATCATATTCACTTCTTCTGTTGATAAAAATTAATGCAAAAATAATCAAATTAATTCTGAATAGGTTTCTAAACGTAACCTTACGTGAATATAACTTTAGGGTTTGATTTTGATTAGACATGATAATCTTATCATTGCTTAAAATGTCAGAAAACTTAAAAACTACTACTTATTAATTCGTTAAGAACTCTATCAAATGATCTCTATGCAATTTGAAACTGAAGCCTTCCACATTAAAAGTCCATTTTCTAAGCTTTGTGCACCTCATGGCCGAAGGACTGCGTAGCTAATGCTCAGGTTCGAATTCGTTGGCGGCACTTTCAGAATTTGAAGATATTTGTTGACGATTGTGGCGGTGTATTTAAAAACATCTCCCATCGATAGAAAGTCTACCTCATGTAAATTTTCCTAGTTTTCCCATACGACACTCAAATATGGGGGCAACTCTCCTGAAACTTTTCCTTTCGGTAAGATGAATGTGGTATACAAAATGTCACCCGAGACCTACTGATGAACAACTTTAGATTTTGAGTTTACTGCGGAAATAGTTTTATTAGCTCGAGTTATATCATTCTAGATTGATTATATTTTTCTATATTTAATTTTTAATATTAAATCGAATTAATACATGTTTTGTAGAGAAATATTTCTGAATATAATTGTAATAGTTAATTGCAGTAACGAATTTAAATTCGCAAGAAAATACACATTTACCTTACAAATTAAAAATATTCATTATAAAAATGTTTATGTATCTATTTTTTAAGCAAAATTTCATTTTAATAATGATCTTTCTCTATTTAATTTTTAACATATTTCGCTTCGAAACTTCGGCATTTTAGTATGCTATGTTTTATATTCGCATTCAATCATTTTTATTTAAATGTTTTTTATTTAGTATTTTATTTTACCTACTCTATGTTTATTCTTTTTATAATAAAGATGTTTTTGATTTACCACCCTTAACTTCAAAATTGGTAAAAACCCTTAAATACTACTTGAAATATGACATGAAATAAAGTATATTAAGGGCTACCAAATATGAATCTGGAAAACAATAATGTGCTTTTTTTTGTAACGCAGAAAATAGTTAAATCTTATCATCAATTAAATTTAAAAACATTCATAGATGCAATTTTTTTTTTTTTTTTGTTGTATCTCAAAAAATTCAGGGTAAAACGTAATAAATTCCCATAAAAGTCAAAATTCAGGTTACCCCTAAAACTCTTCTCAAAAAAACAAATTATCATTTTCATCCTCCGTCGTGGAACATGTTGGAGCATGTTGGAACATGTTGGAGTTGGAGCATGTTGAATAAATATGGAACATGTTGAATAATAAGAAAAATATATATTTTAATGGAATTGAAAACTTTCTGAAGCTATATTCGCATACAGAAAAGATTGGAGTCAATTGGATGACAATCACGAACTGAAGAGTAAAGAAAAAAAAATATTTCAAATATAAGACATATAATTGGCTTCGACATTATTGAACCTAGCAATAAATTTCGATTTATTTTGAGATGACACTTCAAATTTCCCCGTTTCACAAAACTAATTTCTTGTTGATCTCGTAAATAAAACTTCTCAGTTTCAAGGGGATACCTTTGCTGTCCCTGAGAAGGCAAACAAAACAGTTTCTTGAGAAAACAGCTGGTTGACTTATTGACTCCCACAACCACTAGAGAGACGTTCTTTTTCGTAAACAATTCCACGTTCACGACAAGTATCGAATTTGCAGTGGTTGCAATTTTTTTTCTTTTTTCGTGATATGAAAAAAGGAGACTGGCGAAAAAAAATGGAGGGTTTTTGTTTCTTCGAAAGTTTAGCGTGTGGTCTCTTGTTTCTTGTTTTACTATACACTAAAGAAGATGTTTCTCGCTTTACTAATGATTTTTTTGAAGCAACTAGATCTATTAAGGACTGGACTCAGATTTTCATATTCAATTTATTAAAAAAAGTGTATATCTTTAACCTAAAATTTGGTTGGGTGTAACATGAATTAATAAACTGTTTTAACCATTGCTATTTTATTATCTGGTATTGAATAACGTTTGGTATAATAACCTTTTTGTTTCAGCGAATAGTTGTTATATCTAATTACTGTTTCAAAACCAAAATTCTACGATATACCCCCTTTGTATAACAGTAACAACAATTAGATAATAACTGAAATGATCAACAGTTATCATCTCTGATAACAAAAAATAACTTTTTTTTTTTCACACAAATCATAAATGCCTTCTTCTGTCTATTAAATATACTGAAAAGGTATTTAATTAATTGTGTTTCTTTTTAGTATAAATTGTAAACATATATTTATAAAAATCACATGAATTTTTAAAAAAAACATTTTCTGAAACATAAATAAAAAAAATTAAAATTACGATCATGAAACATTTTTCAGTCATAGCTTGATAAAATCGTTTAATTTGATCTCTTGTAAAGAATAAATATGCAAATCAGTATACCTCAAAATTGTTTATTGTTTTGAGTAAATGTTTTACGAATTTTCTCATGCATGCTAAACAAGCAAATTGTAAAATAACTTTCCACCATTACCAAACGCAGCAGCATAATTTTGGGAATGTGGAAAGAAAGCAATGTGGAAAGAAAATCATAAATAAATTGAATACTTTCTTCATTTATATACCTAAGATTAAATCTTGCATTTCTGTAATTTTATCTCAGGCTTAAACTATACCTTCAAACATAAATCCTTCTTATAAACGCACTATTTTTACATTTAAAAACAGTTACTTAATGCTTAAATGCAAAAAACATTCTACTTTCCCTGAATTTATTTATTTAGTTTTTATTCTCCTTACTGATTACGAGAATCGGGAGTTAAGCGTCTTAGATTACCATGATTTTTAAGGACTTGTGATTATATTCGGCTACGCTAACTATCCAAATCTTTTGAACAATTTTTTCCCTGAACTAGCTAAACTAAGTAATCAGATTTTATAGAAGTTAGCTCTACCCCAAAACTTTGTTACTTTTCCCAATTTGAATTGCAGAAGTTACGCAAATGACTTGCAAGACATGAAGGCTCAAATAGTTCGCAAGCAGCCATTTAAAATTCTTCTTTTGTGTACACATTTTTTCTTTTTTTTTTTTTTTTTTAGCTTTTATACGATTAAATAAATAACTTTTTGATTGCTTTTTGGAAAGAAAATGCGTGATATAAAGAATATTTGCGTATTGCGTGCTATGTTTTCTGGAAGAACAATCATTAAATGGGTGTCGAGAGTATATATAAGGAAATTTAATGAAGCTCTAGAAAAACAAGCTAGACCTAGAATGTTAATTAAGAATTGTAATGAAAGTTAATTTCATGACATCGGCAGCATTTTGATATATGCATCACTTAATACTTCTTTACTTCTGCAAAACATCGAAATTAGTATACGTTGACTTTTTTAATTTTTTTTATTTTCTTTAAAAACCCTATTAAAATGAATTATAAGTCATAAAGTATGCCTGAGTTTATGTCAAGGGGTTCCGTGCAACGACTAGCGTGAAGACCCATTTCCACATAAGGCGCGAAAATTTTAAAAAACCGTTTGCTGTAGTTTAGAAGAAAATCGGAACACGCGCGATATTGTTTGCCAGTTTTCTAGGGAGTCGAATTTCAGCTCGGCATGTTGCAGTTTTTAATCACGCATCAAAGGAATTTCAATTTTCCGAACTCTTACTATAGACTTGCTCGTGAGGAGATCATGGTTCATGTTTTTCAAGTTCAAATTATAACGCACGGTTACAGAGAAAGATTTTGACAAATATTTGAAATCTGGTCGTAGTACAAGACAGCGAATATTCTAATCAAATTGTGCCTTGCATTTATGTCATTGCTATCAGAAATGAGGTAGATTCAGTGGAACTACAACTGAGTGATACATTGTGAGAGTGTAACTGAGCATGTAAGGATATCATTATTAAATACAGATTGTTTAATGGGATTATTTCTTCCATAACACACTCAGTTAGAGAGCAGTTTCAAAAATACGGCAATAATCTTACTTCTTTAGCAGTCTGGAAATGTTCATGGCGAAGTCTAAGAGGAATAAAGTTTTCTTTGAAGTAATGAATAGAAAAATAATAATGATTCAAGTACTGATTGGAAATGAAGAGTCTTTAACATGGGTGGCCAAGCCAAATGATCTTGCGGGCGACTTTGGAAAGGCATCAAAACTCCGTGGGCCGCATATAAAATTATATATTCTTATATTATATTTAGACCCACTCTAGACATTTTTGGAGTGAAAAATTGAAACATAATGAGTTATTATTGTTTTGTTTACTATTATTCTTACATGTAAACATTGATAATATAATAATAATGATACTAAAATTAAATAGTGAAGAAATATATAACACTAAAAATAAAATCATTACAAAATATTTATTTTACTAGTGTGATATTTGTTTCTCCACTCCTTCACTTAGATTTTACAAATCGATCTCAATTTGCGTATTTGCACATCGTAATGGGTGTTGCAGATTAGCGTCTGTTATACTTGAGAGTGTTTAGGATTCGGTCAATTTCATTTTAGAAAAAAAAGATTCACGCAGGTGTAAGTTAAAATAAAAGCGCTAACAACTTGAACTAAGAGTCTGGTTTTCTCTGCTATCAACAACAACTGTGCGCATCTAGAGAGGGCCACTGCGTCACTGAGGTCACTTAAAGTGAAATGTAGAACCTGTTATATTAGATATTCCAAGATGCGTGTGCATCATGAGTTCGCAGAATATAATTTAGTTATTCTGCGAACTCATAAATAAAACAGGCATTATCTGTCATATATTCGCAAGAATATTATTTTAGAATCAAAGTTAATTTTTCTCATAATTTCGACAGTTAATTTCTGAATATATATGCACACAAAATGTGTTTTTAATACATTGTTTTTCACTACTTTGGCCATTATAAAATAAATATATTTTGTAAAAGTGTGCTAAATCTCAATGTGTTTGGAAAAATATTCAAGGCGGGCCACGGGTTGGCAACCCCTGGTCTATCAAAACATTTAATCGTGCTTTGTGGAAGAAACAGACCGAAAATTCACCGACTGGTAAGTTGCTGACGTCGATGGCGATGTCCAAGTTTTCTTTATTTCTTCTGAAAATGTAGAACTGTATGAGCTGTTTTTTATTTTGTTTTAATAAAATATTAAAAACAAGTCTCAAAGTTCCAAAATATTCAATGTTAAGTGTCAAGCAGTTGGTAGCATGCATAAGTAAACGTAAAACATCTATAGACAGACTGACTGGTTTTCTTTGTTATTTTCCTTACTGTCATACTACACGGAAATTGGAAAAATTCCTGAAAGACAATAATTTCACCCTCTACATATCTGTAGTCTGTTCATTTTTTATGGCATACAGAAATGTAATACAAGGTTTCCAATGTATACAAAATAAAAATAAAAAATTAAATAAAAATATCGCTGAGATGAGAGGATTTAACAGAGAAAAATGTTAAAGCTAAAATGTAAATTGAAAATTTTGTAAAATATTAATTTTTATCACATCGGCAAAATTTTAACTATATATCACTTTTAGAGACTAAATTTTTTTCTAAATATTTAAAAGCGATTATTTTTCACTGTGTCTAAAAATGTTTATAACTCATTAAATGTTCGATGTTAAAGATCACGTGGTCTTCAAGCTTTAAAAAAGAGAAATTAATGGAACGCCGGAGATCAGGTTCTTACTAAAAGATTAAACTAATATTATTAAGATTAAACTTAAGATTAAACTTAAAAAGATTTCTTACTAAAAGATTAAAAAGATTAAAGATTAGAGCTGCTACGAGTCATGTCGGAGATTCAATTTTTATATTGCTTTTCAAGATTTTTTACACTCTAAACATTTCCATTGCTTTTATTTTGAACTAAAAGCAATTATAAATCTTAAAAATGTCAAGAGCACAATTTAAACGCATTCACAGCTTTAATTATTCTCGCTTTACTTTAGCATCACATTGCATGTGATAATCTTTTCTACAAATATTTCAGGATATTTTCATTATTAATTGATCACAAGTAAGTGTAATTTACTACAAAAATCTTTAATTAGTGTTTTTTAAAATTTAAGAGATTATTTATAAAATTCTCTGACTGGTAACTTAAGAAATAAAATCATTTAATTATCAGGAGGAGTAAAAAATAAAATTTAATAAATAAAACATGCATTTAATTCCAACCTGCCTCCAAACTATAACTGATAAAAAACAGCATCCTGCAAATAATCTACTTTAATTTACGATAGTTGCGAACAACGATTAAAAAAAAAGTTTCAAAATTTATGCAAAAGCAATCATACGAATGTATAATATTAAGTTATAAATTTGTTCAGTTAAATGTTTTTGCTAACAGAGAGTCAACATATAATAAAATATATTATTTATTAAAATACATAAATCTTATTAAGGCTCATTGCATAAAAATATTCTTATAAGGTACTGAAAAATATTATATATTATATTTGTTTGCGATAACGATTTTGACGGTGATAACTTTTATTTATTTAAATACCTAAATATATTCAACCACCAATAGTTTAGATAAGATTAATGTGCGCGTAAAAACATCATTCTGATTAAATAGTGAAAAGATACCATAAAGTGTTATTTATTTATGGTGGGTCGCAAAGAGTAAATAAAAGATCAAATACGGCTGTGAATAATATTGCTCATACAAGTGCATAAAATCAAATAAAAATTTAAAGATATAAAAGAAAACCTGCAAATTAAAGTAGAATTCTATGAAATCCGTTTTGCAAATATTTATGTAACTGGATAAGAATTTATGGATTAGATTTTATTGTCTGGAGTTACCAGACAAAACTGTGCTGTATTTCAAAAGATATTTCGAAGTACGCCACAAGAAGCAGCTTAATTTACTTTGAAAAATTATATTCAAAATTAATTCCATTTAGTATGTTGCCTTAGGTTATATTTAAATGAAATCTTTTATATAAATGAGATCAAATAATTTCAAAATAAAGATCTAGAAAACGACACACAAATATAATACTGATATGAATTAAACTTAATCTGAATTAGTTATTTAAAGGAAGTATTCCAAAATTATTCGTTAAATATTTTGTTTGGTGACGAATCAAACCAGTATACCAGAAACATAAAAGTACGGTTTGGCATATCAAATAAAATTTTCTCGAGAGAAAGTGAAGCCATCTTTGTCCTAAAAATTGTGTTTTTTCTCACATAAATAGTGATATTGACACTAAAAATTCAAAACAATATTAGGAAAATTATATGCTTCCAATATTCATAATATTATTTGGATGATATGATATTAGATTTCTATTGGTCAAGTAAATAAAAAAGTTAGACAACTTAATGATCACTGCAATAAATAAATTTTGGCGATAACTTGCTTACTTAGTCAGAATAGTCATAGAAGAAAGGATGCAATTGTGTTAGAGAGCTGGGGTTATTGGACAACAGCAATTTCAAATGAAAACCCCAATGTAGAATCTCGTTAATGATCACTCTTTCCCTCAAAACCAAAGGAGAGAATTCCCGACCTATATATTTATCAATTATATTCTCAGAGTTCACTCTAAAATTTTAAGTATTTCTAGCTATTCGGGATTTAAACTAAGCTTCCCCAGAATGGAAGTTCTTTGAGCTTGGAAACATTGAAAATGTTGTTTTGTTTCGATGAGAAATTAATTTTTGATCCATAATTTCAAGAACTGTTGACAAAATATATGTAAATAGTAAAATCTAGAATATATCAACACTTTCTTAGTATCTTCAACAGCATTGATTTTAATAGCTTTTAATTTGTATAAAAAAAATTTTTTTAATTCCAATTATTAATAAAGTTAAGGTTATTCTATCAATTTTTTAAAAAAACCCGTTCAAAACACTAACAATTTTAGTTGAAACAGATCCTCTGTCAAATAATTTTTGCTGCTAGAAAAGCATGTTATTGACTAATTATAATTATCACAATTCTAATATAGTTACTAATAATTTTGAAAAATGAAAAATAATTTAGGTAATCATACATTCAATTCAATTAATCAGTATCACTGTAATAAAGTCTAAAAATTTTAAAAATGTCTTTCAGTTAGAATTCAAAATTTTACCATTAAAATTATTAGTTGTTTAAAAATTATTTGTAAAAGTCTTATTAAAATATAGTAAAACTTCATTAAAATTAAAATTTTATTTTGATGTTGATTTTGAGAAAAGAATATGAATAAAATATCATTCCGAAATATAAACAAATGTATCCATCAAATGCAATTTTAAATAAACTGAAAACTAAAAGTTACTTTTTTTTTTTACTAAAAATACTAACATTATTCAAATATTAGAAAAAATAAAAAATATTTAATCTTTCAAACATTAGTCAACAATATGAAAAAAATAAAAATGTAATGAATAATTAAGTAAAAAAATATTATTATTATTTCTTTTTTTGTCTTAGAAAATTATAAACTCAAAAACTGTAAGAAATGCATTAAAAAAATTAAATGGTGCACTGAATTATTAGTTTGTTTTTATTTAATTGATTTGTTTTCTGCATTACTTAAAGAAAATAGGTTTTATTACGAATTTATTAAAATATATTTTCCAGATTGAAGAAAAATATTTCAGCAAGAAAAGCATTTTTTTGCCGCGAAAGTTTTTAGATAAAATAAGGTAAGCCTGAAAAACTGCTTAGAAAATCTTGGCTTACTTCCTGTTTTTATGTGTGGAAAAATGTTGTGGTTTTCTGACGGGGCATATGTTTTTTTCTGTCATAAATTTATTTTCTTTTCCAAAGACCTACATTTTGCCAATGCTCAGCATGGTTTTAGCAGAAAAGAAAGAACAAAGAACTTACCTACAAAAACTAAACAACCTCTGACGTTGTTAATAGTTCGCTCGACTTCTTTAGCGGTTTAATATCAGAAACAAATAACAGTAAAAAACTCGGACATATTGCAAACAAAATAAAAGTAAAAGCTTCGCAAAACGCATTATTGATTTCTTAGGGCCCCTGACTTCGTAGACACCATACTAATCTTTATTTTCGAAGATTACTTTTCTTTTCTCCTTTCTCTGAAAATTCTGATTATTGGAAATGCATTTTGTGTCCACTGTTTCGCGGTTAATATGTACCTTTTGCCAAAACACCAGTAAAACGTGGTTTATAATTATTCCCTTGAAATGAACTCTTTTTTTCAGCAACTTCTAATAGCAGTTTGGAAAACTTTTCTGGGCTATTTTCTACTGGAAATCTCATCTAAAGTGTAGTTTTGTTCTTCTTAAATCGCCCATGCGAAGATAAATAGCTGTAGAAGTTAGACATCACGTTAAGATAAATGTTCCTAGCCTTCCTATCAGAACTGGCTTTTCAAGTACTGCAATACCTTTATCAACAGCACCGTTTAGACTGATTCTATTTCTTCATTAAACTATCTCAATTAATCATCAGCCACAAACTTTAATAGATTAATTAAAAAACTTAAAATTTAATTTATTAACTTAAATTTATTTAACAAAAATATAAAATTAAATTTAAAAAATATTAGTACACTTCTGTGGTTTAATTAAAGGTATACTTGATTTTGAATTGTTAAAGTAGATAAATATTATGTTTAGAAAATAACTAACAAAGAAAAAGGGAAGAAAAAACGGTCTTTTGGAATAATTTAATACCTTTTTTTAGCAATGTTTTATTGTCTGATTCCCTCTGGTGTTCTTTTCCAAAATAACTAGTAAACAGATTTCTTAAAAAACAAAGCTAACGAGAAAATATAGTATTAATGAAACATTTAATGAATTTAGATCATATTAACAAAAATTGTTAAATTATTTTAATGAAAGGAAACTTATTGACAAATTTTGTTTATATAAATGCCTACATTTTGAATTTTGAATATTTCATTAAAGTTTTCAATCACTATGCTTACAGAAATAAACTTAACAAGTATTATAAAAAAATAAATAAAAAAAAATAAAAAAGTTAAAAAAAATAAATACCTCTCTAAAAAATTTTTTACCAACCAAAACTCTCTAAATAAATTCTTACATATAGAAAAGAATAAATATCTCTCAGCATCATTTCTGAAGACTAAATCAATTATTTGTTTATATTGATTCGAGTGTTTTCTAGTTATCTAACAACATGAATAGTTAGTCTGAGAGAAGTTTCAGGCATTCGTTTCAATTACAGCTTTAAATGAAATTTGATGCCATTTATTATGCGGCTTATAAGCATTTAGCATTGACTGTTAGACTAACTGATAAGATTTTCCCCACATGACACGCAAATGAGGAGAAATGTCTGTTTGTGGTAGGCATACTTGGAACGCGAGTACAACGATGTATGACAAAAAAAAAAAGATATTTCGTTGCCACAAACTATTAATAGTCATACTTACAAAATTTAAAACATAGATACAACAATAAATCTAACTATCTGTATGGTTCGAATCCTGGCTAAGGCGTGGATGTTAGTTAGTAGTTCAGAATCTACTTTAAACTGTAGTTGCCTGTCCAATTAGCTCGAAGTGTGCGAAAAATGACAGTACAGTGACACACCAAACCAAACTGCTGCATATTGGGCTGAGGCAGCTGAGAGGTTAACAAACTCTAATGCTGATCTAAAACCCGACAATTAATGACGAGCAGAAAGTTTCTGTGTTTACAGAGGGAGTGATCATAATAAATCCGTAAGCTTCTAGAAGTATTAATTCTTCCGTTGGTCTTGTGGACTAGGATGTGAATCCTCCGTTTGCCGGCCTCGGGGCTCTTCGCTCAAAATCATTGTAGTAAAATGTAGGTGCAGTGACAGGCACCCAGTGGTAAACCCTAGTAAATACTCCGTATCTATTTTTCTAGCAGCGAATTCCTCAGGTGAAAGTGCTTCTTCAACAATAATGGTGCCATTATGATTGAATTTTAAATTTTGCATTCAAGATTATAAATATTTAAAAACAAATAGCCTTTATGTGCATTTTCAAAAATATATATATATAATTTGATTTTTGGAGTATGCTAATCAACTACAACCCATTTTCAGTAAAATATCACCAATGTTAGTTATTCACAAATTCATCATAAAAGCCAAAAACATTTGTAATTCTAATTGCAAAAAAGGGAAAAAAATCCTTACACACAATCCTTTTTATATTTATTATAATATACCCTACCATAATGTAGTTATGTAGTATGGCTAAATAATGTTATTTCTCGTTGTTACGTTAATTACTTATGCAGGTTTCCTATTTCATATGATTTTTTGTGGTACATTCAAAAGTCAAAAGATAACTTTGTAATTATTATGAGATCTTCACATCAACGAGATTGTTGGAATTGGGTCGAAGGGCACTAACTTATGTGTATTGTAATTAATTTACAAAATTAATTAACTTCTAACTCAAAATTTTTCAATAAAGAACCCGAGATTTTAGCGCAAAAATTCAGCGTGTGAAAAATAGTACACGCAACAGTTTTGAGACAAAAATTTCAAAACTTTTAAAATTACAGATAAGGACCCGTATCCAATATTACAGTCATTTGATTCATTAACTGAATAATATGTTGCAGTCTTCTTGTTGTGAATATCAAGAAAAAAATATCTTGATTTCATTGCAAAACGTTTGTAAACAATGTAAATATTTAAAAAAAATTTATTTAAATAATAATAATTAAGCATTTGTATTATTTTATCGCAATTACACCATTAAGAATCACTAAACTTTTAATTACAACTGCTTATGAGAAATGAATGGTTAAAATTCTTTTGATAAAGCATTTATTTGGCCTTTAATGACATTATTATTTATTATGTTATTTGACAGCCAAATAAAATTACGCCATTTTTTTTTGTGGGTGTCTAAAATATTCTAAACCAATTTTATAAAGTAGCTAACAAGGAAAGATCGATATTTCTAATTGCACCAAATTAACTTAGGAGCTTTCATTCAAGATAGCTTTATTAAGTATTGTTTTTTAAATTTATGCAGGACTGTGCCGGCAATAAAAAAGATGGCGTTTTCTTTTTGTGCTGATTATTTATTACTAATTGGTGGCAGTGAAAGGATTTTTCGCATGATTATGGTTTAATAAAAGCTGTATGATTTTTGACTAAATGATTTTTTTTTTATTTTTAGAAAGGAATCAAATGAAATATTAATATATATATATTAATATTTTTAATAAAATAATTTCCTATTTTCAATTAAACATAATTTTAAAATGAAAATTATGTTAAGTGTAATTAATAAAGACATATAAATTGGATTAAAAAGAAATAATTTGATACTTAAGTAGTATTTAAAATTATCATGTAATTATTGATTGGGGTAATTTTGTTATTATTTATGATTTGTAATTAATTCGATAGAAATTCACTTTTTTTAGTAAATCATTATTTTCACACTGGATCCATGTTATTTAATTATTTTTCTCATAACAAATCGTACAAATTTTTAATTAGAGCATTTTATAAATAGACGCTATGTATTTATTTTATTTTTTATTCATTTTAGATATTTTTACAAACATTAAAAGCCTGTTAAAACAACAAATTACAACTAATTTGGAAAATTCTACTTTCTAATAGTGACTCAAACTTAAAGATCTTTAAAGTCAAACAACTTCTACATCTCACGGCTCATGTCAAGAGATACAACTATTGACCATAAGTTACGCAGTGCTTTAACTACAAGTACTTACGTCATGAAAGTAGAAATTGTTTATCAAAATCTGTTGTATAAATATGAAGGACCGCACTTTTTAAAGACTGTTCCATTGTTGAAAGCATTGAAAAGCCTCTCGGTATCAACTGTATACTCAATGCCCCCTGAAAAGGATGTAAATGCTAACCAAAGCCTTCTACCAAAATTACTGCAATGCTCCACAAAGAACCTTCAAAAACAAGACCAGCTCATTAATAAATTTCTGTTGCATTTATGCTAAAAAGTTCCTAAACAGACTCTACCTGAAATATTTGTATCTCCAAACATTCTTCATGAGGATCGAGATCATCTTAATAAGAAACTTGTTATATGTTAAAGAATGTGTGTTTACTTGTCATGTGTTAAAAGAATTTGATAGTATTTTCAACTCGGAAAAAGATCTACAATCGACTCTTGCAATTCTTGTGTGCGACTATCGGATTCTTTCATGCGACTGCCGACTCGACAATGCAAGAATCCAATAGAAAAACTCCAAGTCTTCACTGGTCCGTTTGACCAGCAAGAAAATTAGATTTTCTTTCTCCATCCATTTTTGAAAGACCAGGTGTCTCCTCCCTCTTGTAGGCGGTGCCTCCCATCTCGACACTTTTCTTGCTGATGGTTTCCTGCTAACAACTCAATGGGCGTCAAGCCTATGCCAATCTTCTAAATAATTCAATGATAGATGGCTTATAGCTGCTTCGCAGAAAAGGTATCTCGTCCAACTACCCCGAACAAATATAGTTGTTCTTATGACATTCGTAGTCTTCATTTAATGTTTTAATATATTAACTTTTTTATATTACAGTATTAATTTACGTATTTATTTGTACACTGTTTAATTAATATTAGGGTCATACGTTTTTTTTTTTTTTTTTTTTTTTTTTTTTTTTTGTATTCCTGATTTAAGGATTTTACTTAATTTTTGTATGATCACATTTCAATTGAAATATAAACTTTTATCCTTTTTTTTTACCCTTAAATTTTAGATTGAGTAGTGCTGTGAAATAATCAAATCCAGTTAAAGTATGTATTATAATAAGTTTCCTATTGGAAGCTTTCTAAATTTAAATTTGGTAATTTTGGAATGTTTTATCAACAGAACATGTTTAAGATTTATTTTTTTATTTTAAAATTTAACCTGCATAACTTCTTTACCGTTGCCTGCTACTAGGCATTAAAATATAGTACATTAAATAAGGGAAATTGTGTTTTTTAAAATTTAATATTAGGTAGATTTAATTCAATATATTCAAAATAAAAAGAAATCCAATCCAACATTTTTGTTGTAAAAAGCAAACTTTTATTTTCATTTAAGATTGAATAAACTTTGAATTCCATCTTTGAAATGAGAATTTTAAGCTAACGAGGTATGTTTCTGATTTATTATAAGCCCTTCACTAAACAAATAATGCTTTTAAATGATTTATAAATAGTTTCAAAAATTGAATTTTGAAATTTTGAAAACATTAAAATTCATTAGGACATTAATTCATTAAATTATAATTCATTAAAATTCATCAGATTATATTATTAATTAAAATTCATACATGAACTTCATTAATCATAATAATTAATCGTTTAGAACTTTTTCAGATAACGTGCTACTACAGTGCACAAAAAGTAAGACCAATTATTTTTTTCCCAAAAACTTTCAAATTTCCAACTTCACGAACTTCAAGTTTTTAGATTTGTCGTAGACTTAATAAGTCTCCGACAGACTAAGTCTCCGTCCATGGTGTGAATTTCACTTGTGAATCAAATTATATCTTTAATTTTAATATCTTTGTAAATAATAATCTGTAATAACCCAGAGTTCTGTATATATATATTCAATCTGAAGTGTTCCCATGAACCTGAAAGTGGCTCTCTTCTTGAAGCCGTTATAAGCCGAGATGTTACACTACATAAAAAACAAAAAATAATCAATCCAAAACATTTTATCAGATATATGCAAATAAATGTCTTTATCAAGCTGAATCGATTGCGCTGAAATTCCCAGATTCTTGAATTGGAATTTTTTTAGTTAGATAATTAACATTGATAATCGACTGTATTACACCATACGTTAGTTCTCTTACAGACATTTACAACGATACTACTTATGGGAAGATCTAATAATAATTACAAATTTTATTTAAAAATTTTTTGACCTACTATACATCTGTGGGCCTCGTATTCCGCGTCTAAGTGAATGTAATAAATTAAAATTTATAATTTTACTCGGGAAAAAAATGAAGTGAAAAATTAAAATCCTAAATAAAGTTTAAAAATTCTTTAGAAAGTGAATATTTTAAATTAATTATTAGTTAAAAAGACTTATTCATTGTGTTTATATACAGCTTAGTAAAACATAATTAAATAAATATATCGTTTTTTTTTTTTTTACTAAATGAAATGTATTCAATAGCTCATCGATTATTCAATAATATTTAAAAAATCTTTTTCCGTTATTTTAAGGAAATATAGTGAAATAACGAAACTACAGAAATCATATTCTTAAGAAAACTAACGAAAAAAAAATAAAGAATATATCTAATAAAGATCACATTATTTTCTGTTTATTTAAAGAGTAATAGATATGCGGCTATTGATATTATAGGATTGCCATATGGTATAAATTTAACTTACCTTTTATTCTTTTATTTATAGGTTTTTGAGTATTTTATTAAATATTCAAATTACTATTTTATATTATCCATCATTTCCATTTTTTTATTAAAAGTAAAAATAAAAGATCACACAAAAATGTTTCACTATAAATGATTCAATTTGAAATATTTCTGAAATAAAAAGAGGGAAAGAAAAGAATGACATACAAAAAGAAAAAAAGTGGAGGAATTACAAACAATAAACATTCTTTCATATTATGATATTTCTTTACAACTGATTTTGCTTAGATAATAAGATCCCCTAAAATGACATTTTTTCTCATTTTAGTAACTTTATATACACAGAGCAACCAAAGCATTCAAAACACATATCTTCCTTTGGATCCCTCATATGCTTAACATCATAATCACAACAGAATTTAGACAAGCTCTTTAATTTCCTTGTTGTGATGTTGATGTTCGTACTCTTTGTGCCAAATTTTCCGTAGAAGATTGTCAACGTGAATTTTGATTTCATTCGTCAATAATTCATTGGGTCAGAGGACGTCTTGAAAATATTTAACAACAGAATATACTTGTTGATAGCATTTTTTTCCAATTCTAAATTAAATGCAGTTAGCATAAAGGAATTGCAGTTAGATAAATGAATGAAAATTAATGAATTGAAGTCTGTATAGATAGCGAATGAGACTAGGGTTCCAGAGATCCGAAGACACCATTGTCCAATGAACTGTGTGTTGCTTCTCGATACATTTGTTCAATCATCTGTATCAAACTCATAGATAAAGAAGTCACTGTAGCATGTCTGAAGCATGAATAAGTCCATAAACTATTTGCTTACCTATGCGATCAATGGTCTTTGACAGGTCAACGCCTTGTCATTGAATTGATTTTCACCCGTTCACGATCACTTTTGATATAAGCTAATTATTATAAATCGTGAACAGCTGATAAGACTTGAATGATATACAAAATGCTTTTCACCCAGCCTTTTGGGGAATGCGCTTGCCTTTTGTAGGATTAATGTATATAATTTCTCAAGAGTTTAAGAAAAGAACATTGGCTATTATCACAAAGAGTTTAAGAAACAAAAATTGCCATTTAAAAAGAGATTATGATCTCATACATTTCATTACTATTCTAATATTTACCACAAGTCGCGGAACCTTTTTGCCAACAAAATGTTATTTTCATTAAAAAAACAATAACATTATATTAATTTAAAGCCTTTGATATTAAAGCATTTGACTTTAAGCCAAAAATTTTAATTAAGCGTAAAGGAAAATTAAGTTTAAATTATAATTTGACAAAACGTTTAATTGTTTACTGTGTTACATTTTACCGGAAAATTACTTAAACTTACAAATAGGCAAACATACTAATCTATTATTAATATTTTGGTTGATTTTACATACACGACTTCTTTTTTCTACGAATTTCCCGGAAATATGTTCTGAGAAGTCAATCAATATAGGTTTACTGACAATGACTGAAGTGACAAATCGTCGTTCTGCCCAAAATAAGCAAAAAGAAGGACACAGTCTGTTTTTAAGGTGCTGAAAGTTGTATGGGATATTTGATTTTATTATACTTTATTTTTTTTTTTTTACAAAAATATAACTTAAACCTTTTTTAAAGATTTTTAAATTTGGATTTTAAAATAACTTACAAATATAAGGATCCTTAAGGTGGTTTTGTCTAACAAGAAACTTTTTTTAAATAATGAAAAAGTAGTAAAGAGTTATGCTTATAATTTTATTTATTTTTTTCTTATTATTTTTAAATATTTTGTCAAATATCATGAAGATAATAAAAGAAATGATAATTAGGATTTGAATATTTTAATATCTATAAAATGACATAACTCCTGAATACATAAGACGAAGAATTTTCACTTAACGTAAATAAATTAATAATAAATTTATAATTAGAAATGTAAAAAAGGATATTATGAAACAATATAAAGCGATTTATAATTTTAGATAATCTATTATTAGGTGTTTATAAATGAATTTTTAACTAGCATTTTAAATTGAAATGTATCTTCAATTAAATGTACAAAATGTTGATACAAATTCTTTTTAAATATTAAACGCTATTCATTATTTAACACTTTTTTTCAAAGCATTTTAATATTTAATTTAAAAAATATGATTTGTTTCTTTTTGAAAATTATTTTCTTCTTAAAACCTTACATTTTGAAGGCTTATTTTATTCTTATAAATTATACTTCTTTTTTAACTCTAGTTCGAAATTTAAAAAAAAATAATATATCTGATAATTGTGCAGAAACGAAAAAGTGTTAAAATCAGGATTACTTGTCTGAAGAAAGAGTGTTCCTGTAAATTGATAAAACCCTCCTAAGCCAGAAGGAAAACATAACAAACAATGTCATAACTCAGCCTTATCATTCGGCTAAACAGATCCATTTTCTTCAATAATACACGTTCTTTCTCTAGAATACCAATTCTCGAAGTATTCCCAGTGTCATTCCACAGGGACGATTTGTGAAGACGTTTTCTTTTGCAATTTATAGAAACGACCCTGGAGTCAGTGGCGTATAACAGCTCTACCAGGATTCGCTTATTCCGCCGAGGAAAAGATAAGCCAGAGATTGAACAGAAGGAAAAAAATCGGCACTCACTTGATGTCGACAGGATTTTTGCATTAGTTTTATTGTAAGATTCGCAGTGGTGACTGCCATGGAAGGATTAGAATTCCATTTAAGTAATTAGTTACGATTTCTTCATGAAATATCAAAAGTAATTCAACGTAGCAATGATTTTTCGTTATTAAGGTTAAAAGGATTACTATTTCTATATCCATAACGATTGTTATACCGGTAAATATATGGTTAACTAATTTTTGCACAAAAAGTGTCTCCTTTTTAAATAATCTTTATATTTTTCTTCATTTTCTCACTTCTTTTCATCTATAATGCATATAATATAGTTGTACAATTTCCCTATTCGATTTTATTGTTATCAACAAATTATTATAAACGTGTATTCAATCTCATTAAAATTCCTGGGACATTATTTGTTAAACAAGTAATACACAAAAAAAAAAAAAATTTAAAGTCAATTCCTTCTTTTTTTTTTCTCACTATACTGCAGGAAGTCCTTTATAAATAATTTTCATTCATTTTTTAAGTTTATCTGGTGCCATCTATTGGTACATGCAACTTAAATCTAAAAAAAAACTAAAATTCCTTAATTAAATTTAATGATTGAATTAATAGTTGAAAAAACTGTATTAACATCAAGTGTCATCCACTCCAAGTTCAAAAAAATGTATTTGAACTTGAGTGGATGAATAAAAAGTGTTTTATTAACGGTTGAAAATTTGAACAAGATATATATAGGGAGAGTGTGAGCTAATAGAAGAAATTTAAAAAAAGATAAGCAGTTTAACATTGATTGATGTATATTATAAAAATTCACATATGGTGAAGCATGAGATAAGTGGTTTAACAAGGGACTATATAATTTTAAATTACAAATGCGGAGATTTCAGAGATTAAAATAGAATGATGAATATAAATTTTTCATTTATATTGAAAATAAAATTCTTAATTACTGAATGTAAGAGTTATTTTTAAAACAAAGCCAATACTAAATTTAGTTGATACGGTTTGTTTACTGAATAACCATAATAAAAAACTGTATAAAACAGCGAAAGTATTTTTTAATTAAAATGAAATGAATGTGCAAAAATTGAAACTGGGTAATTATTTATAATATCTTTTAAAGTTATTACAATATAAATAACAATTAAAACACTGATAATTGTTGTTACTGATACAAAAGGTGGTTATCACTGCAGATTGACAAACTCAAGAACTTATTATTAAAGTTAATAACTGTTACAAAAACAAGATTATTTAGTAAAACAAAAAACGAAATCTTATTTGTGCCGTGAAAGGGATAAAAAGTTATTAAAACTTTTCCATTTCATACTTTTTATATTTTTTTTACAATTCCCAAAGAAATTCCTCTCATCACCATTTTTTATATTTTTATGTTGACCATTTACTAATTTCAATAATATAATTATGTTATTTGAATTAAATATACAATAAGTATGAAAATACTGTACAAATTACTTATATTTTGTCAAGAAAACCAATAAGGTTACTTTTACTTTTACTAATAAATGGTTCCATTCAGTTTTTTTTATTATAATAACTAAAATAATGATATCTATAAGTTATGGATAAAATATTTTTCTGTGGAATAACAAAGGAATAATTTAAAAAAAAATAGTAACATCTGCCTCATTATTTACAATAGTTAAAATTTCAATGTTATCTAATGGTTTTAGTATTATTTTTATTTCTGATAATCTATCGCCTAATAAATCTGCACTCCTCAATTAAAAATTAAAATTAATTTACTATGTTGCCAAACCCAATCCGTATTGTATTCAAGTTTTTGAATTAAATTTTTCTTCCGATTTCTCTCACAGAATAAAGCTCTTTCGAGAAGCTTTCAACTTATTTTCCAGCGTAAATTGATTTGAGAAAAAGACTCACTTTGTTTCAATACGGTTCAATAGAATTCTGCCAAAGTGGCCAGAAATATCTTTACAAAACATTTATTTTTTTTTTCAGAGGCGATAAGTGGTTTGAATTCAAGTTCAAAAGTCCAATAAATGATCGATTTCGTCTGGGAAGTACATCAAGCTTAATCGTTTTTCTTGGTAGAAGTAGTAACTTCCGGAGCAACTTCCGTTCGGACGCAATTTCGAGTAATCCTGGTTCTATAGTAACATTTCGTCACCTAGTCACCTATTCGATAGCCATTCAGTTTAGGAAAGCTGAAATTTCCTCGGCTGGTTATCTATCTTGTCAACAGTTCAACAACAATGCGCACATTTAAAGTACTAAGCTTTTATTCAATTCCTTCTATTAGCTCACACTCTCCCTATATATATCTAGTTCAAATTTTCAATCATTCAGAAAATACTTTTTATTCATCCACTCACGTTCAAATACATTTTTTTTAACTTGTAGTGGAGGACACTTTGATGTTAATACAGTTTTTTCAAATATTAATTCATTCATTAAATTTAATTAATTAATTTTAGTTTTTTTATACATTTAAGTTGCATATATCTATCAATAGATGACGCCAGATAAACTTAAAAAATGAATGAAAATTATTTATAAAGAACTTTCTGCAATATATTGAAAAAAAAAGTAGGAATTGACTTTAAATTTTTTTTTTTTTTTTATATTACTTGTTTAGACTAACTCTCAAAATATTTCAGTAAAAATTTTTAATAACAGAGCAATTTTAAGTGATTGTATAGATATTTAGATATGTGTATCGACTGCATTTAACCATGAAATAACAGATTGTGATTACAAATATTTAATATTTGAACATCACCTCTTCTAGAGCTGCGTCAGACAGTAGATAACCACAACATGATTCGGATAGGCTGTTGAGTTGAGAGCAGAAATGAATTCCTAGCACCAAGCCCCAAGTTTATGTAATTGAGTTAACTGTTTCTCATTCATATCTAGAAACAAATGCTTTGAAACATACTCGCGTTGTCACTAGTTCGTTAATATATGAATGCATATATAGTCGAGATTTTCCAATCACTCTAATACTCAAATTCTGCTTATTTTATAATGTATTAAATGCAGATGTGTAACTTAAAGGTCAAATTAAATCGCAACGCTTTCTCCTTATTCAATCATTTATTAAGTAAATTTGATAATATTAATTTGTATAAGTAACTTCATATATTTCTATTAAAAACTCACAGATTATGATAAAAATTCCATAAAAAAAAAAAAGCCAAATAAAGGCGATTGCGCGGAGGTGAATATATTATGAAGTAGAACAAGTCCATATTGGTTAAAATAATAAATACATAAATCTAAATTTACTTTTCTTTAGGATATATATGTAAGGAAGAGATATAATAAAGAAATAATATATATATATATATATAGAGAGAGAGAGAGATTAAGACCATAAAACTAAACCCCTTATTACTTATATTATATTTAAAACTTGGCACTCGCAAAAATTGATAAAATGCATTAGCAGTGGATTAAAAAAAAATTACAATAATTAAAGAAATAGTTATCAGAAAATAATGCATGAATTATTTTTTTTCATGTAAATTGATTGTTCAATACGGTTTACAATACTCTTTCCGATTATTAATACCTCCTCCCATCATGCTGTTCGTATTTCATTTCATTTTACCGAAACAAATGGTGAAATCAATACCCATTTGTAAGTGAGCTAAATGATTTTCTCATAAATGAGTTATTTGAGCCATATTTCTCAAACGAAGTGAAGTGTGTTAACCAAATGATAGTGTATATCATTTGTGATGTAAGTATGGCCCTTTAATGGACTTCTTGCATTAAAAAATAACAAAAATATCCTCACTAATACATGCCAATAAAAATTATGACTTTTATAATAAAAAAAAAATGCTGATTTCAGCAAAATCTTTTACACATTATTATTTTATTAAACTTATTTATGTTGCCGAAATCATAAACTTGAAATTATTTTATTACATCAAGTTTCGACTACTCTTAAATTAGTAAAGTGACAGCATATTTAAATCTTTTAAGTTTATTAAATTTTCTTCTTTATATGTGGGCGGTCTGATGGCCAATTGCCTAGCGCTCTGGCCTTTGGTACGACAGGCTTCAGGTTTAAATCTTGCCGATGACATGGATGTGTGTTAGTGGTCGGAATCCACGTTAAACTGTAGGTACTGGTCTAATTAGCCTAAAGTGCGCAAAAAAAAGGACCGTAGATCGACAAACCAAACCCAAATCCTTAAATGTGGTGAATTTACAAACTTGTGTAATCACCTTGTAGTGCAAAGTATTCCCAACAGAATTGTGTTACTGTGATTTTTCCCACAGGAATAATTTAACTACCTCCTATTTTCCTCTTATCAAACACTTTGAGTTATTCACAAGTATGACTATTCTCTATTGCCTAGGGTGACAGCAGTCAAAACTAATACATTCCTCTCTTTCTCTGCAAGACACACGAGACACAAGATTGGTGACTAAAAGATTGTGATTTGATATCATCTCTCAGCTCAGATTTTGTTAGTGATTAATTACGTTTTCAAGACAGAGGAAAGGGATTAGATGGTAAATGGATTCCGTGCCTGTAGTTGCGATGGAAATCAAAGCAAAGAGACCCGATTTCCTTTGGGTGTCTTTCCCGTCTATTGGTGAAAGCCACGAGATTAAACTTATTCAAAGTTAGGCTAAGAATGCAAATTTTATTTACAAATTCTATTTTTACTTTGCACCTTTGAGAATAGGTTTTAAATAGAGAATAGTAGGGCATATATGTGTTTTTAATGGATCCAGTTAGTAGAAAATTCAAGTTTTAGATCCAGTTTGTAGTAAACTTTTGCGCTTGCTATTTTAAATGCCGTGTTTTTAGATAATTTATTATGAAATTTATTCTGTGATAAGGGCTTTAAAAATTAATGAAATGCAATATTTAGGTAACTTGCCACCCAAAAAATCAGTCAAAATATCGATTTTGAGATTTTTATCCTAAATTGTACTTTGGAATCTTAAAAATGTTTCTGCCGTATCGCATAATATTTTGTCTCTATTGTAATATTTTGTCTCTATTATAATTCTTAAGTGTATATTTTGGCGTTACATCAAGGTCACTGTAAAAAACGAAATCGAAACCGAAACTAACAGCTTTCTCACTTATGACACTGGCTATCTTCAAACAAACTGCTTGTAAAGGCATATAAATAATATTACGAAACAATCAATAGAAGAAGAGTACCATGAATAACTTTAACTGTGACTTTTATTTATTATTCGAATTTGCTGCTTTTGTTTCACCTTACCTAGAATTATTGTGTTGGAAAAAGCTATAATTGTATGTTTTGATAATAATTAGTGTTTATTCATTTAATTAAAAATTAGACTTAAATTAAGCAAAGTGCCTCGTATTAAAAGAATATCAGTCCTTGCTTTAAAAATGATTGACAATAGTTGGAATAATGAAACTAATGTATCTAATGAGTATTTATATCCCAAATCAAAGAAATGACAATCACACTCCCACATTGGAAAATAAAGATGAAAACAAAAATTCTCAAAGTTCATATCTACTTGTGAGTTTTGAAAATTTAGGTAAACTCTTGATACATATCAGATTTCAGTTGTGTGATAAAAAGTTTTTACAGCTTGAGTTGTTTGCCAAATTTGGATTTGGATAATATAAACGTCGTTTGCAATGCTTTCAGCAAATTTAAAGCAACAGCATCCACTTCTGAAAAAAATATGCACTAAGCTTATTATGGCAACTTAAGAATGACCCAAGCTCCCCAGCATATTGGCAAAGGATACAGTGCTATTGAAATCTTGTGCATGATTATGAACATGAGTGCATTTTCTACATCGACATTTCAATCATGCACTAATGCAATGAACAAAGGATACAAAATCAGCACGGCAAGTTTACAATTTGTGGTGCATTCAAAAATTAAAAAGTTTTGTAATTTACTTCATGCAACTCCAAGATCAGTAGTGTATATTGCTGTTTCTTTTGACGGTACATGACTGACTGGCTTCCGAATAGGTGTTGGCTGTGGGATTGACATTTTAATGGGATATGTTGTTGATTATGAAATAATTTCAATGATATGCAGATTGTGCTCTAATGCAAGAAGAGGGTTAGGTGAAAAAACACCAGATTTTCAATTTAGTACGAGGTCGAGACTCACGGCATTTTTACCAACGAGCTATAGCTCAAAATGGAAATCGAGGGAAAAATGGAATTCTCATTATAATTTCGTAAAATTCCTGTTGATGAAAAAAATCTTTTGTTATGTCGTTCCAGAATATCAAAGACAATGCCAATGACATTTTCAAACCGTGTCCGGCGTTCAGTATCTGAATCTCTCTGCAAATAGAATTTTTGTTGTTTTTAAAAACATGGCAAAAACAACCGAGGGTTTTAGGGTAAATTTTGGGCATAACATTTACCAGCTTGGAAAAATGTTGTGTAAAAAGAAAAAAAGAGACACATTTCTGTCAAATATCAGAATTCTAGAAAATTAATAAAATTAACTATTAAGATACAAGAACACGCGAACATAAGAAAGGAAGGAATAACACATAAATGTGGAAACATCTGAAATTTAAATTGTGAAATTTGATTTCAACTTATGAAATATTTGCTATTAAAAATGATGAAAATTTTGATTTTTAAATGATTTTATTAAATTTATTTAAAAGAAATTAATTACCTGTAAATAACTAAACAAATAATAGGTTATTAAATGTGTGTGTGCGAATTATAATGTCATATTCAATTTATATATGACTAATGTGTATTATAAAAAATTTTACATGAAAAATAATTTTTTTCGTTTTGACTCCAATTTTTAATTTTGATCATATGATAAGAAAATTTTAGCATTTTCATTAAAAAATGGTTTAATTTAGTAGGAATATGTTAAATTAAAAGATAAAAAACTATGAAAGTATTTTAAACCATTTTATGACTTTTTAACCTATACAAAACTTAAAATTGATTTTCAAATTTTTACGTATATTAACTATTATACCCTATTTAAAATTCTAACCTACTTAAAATTCTAACGTTTTCTAACAAATGTTCCAAATCATGTGAAATTTTCCTCATGTATTTATTATCTACTGCATAAAATAAAGGAGTTTTAGATTTGTATGTTTTATGAGTATAATAAAAAAAAAATGGAACTAAAATATCAAAAACAGAAAAAGGAGTAGCATTTTTGAAATTATTAAACAAATTTTAAATTTTTGAGATTTATAAAATTATTATTATTATTATTATTTTTTTTTATTTTATTTATTTATTTTTTTTTTGCACTTTTCTTGGCAAAACTCTTTAATTATATTTAAAGACAAAAATCAAAATAGTCAAAATTTTTTTTCAGTACTATTTACTTTAAGTAATGAATTTTTGAGTGTCAAACCCCCTGAAAATATCACATAACTCTTCCTATGTTTTTAATTACATAACATTTATTTAGGTATATTAATATCAAAAAGTAATTTTCATGAAAAAATGAATATTACTGAGTGCAAAAGTATTAACTTTTGTTTTCATACTATGTAAAAAAGTATGTTATGAAATTGCATCAAGTCTTCAAGTTCTTTAATAAAATTAAAAATATATCATTAGATGGACTTATTATAAAATAGTTTTAAATTTAAAACCTCTAAAAATATAAAAATATAATTAAATTTTTTATATTCAATCTTTTATAAACATCTTTTTACTGAATCAAAATTTTACGAAACAAATCTAATAATTTTAAAGAGTTTAGTATTTCTTTAAATATTTTAAAAGATTTTATTTGGAGATAAAGATAATTTACACGTAAGTACTTTTTATATGGCTGATAAAAATATAACTTATTATAGTTAAAAGGTTAATTTGAGTATTAAAAACAAAATATATATTTCATACTAACAATACTTAAATACATTCAAAAAAAAAAAAATGTAAGCAGCTTAAATTGTATTAAAAAAGGAAAAGCAGCTTAAATTATATCCTTTTTTTAAATATTATTATTGATATGTTTATTTTTTCACATAGCATCTTATTTATTTTTATTTTTAACATTTATTTTGCCAAATTAAAACTTATTTGTAATCCCTAGTTAAAATAATCTTAACAAGAATGTAATAAATGGCATTGAATAAAAGTTAAAGGCGATGTAGTATATATCAAAACTCTTCAGAAAGGTTAAAAAGGATAAGACATAAAAACACAGGGCATGTTTCATATGTACATACTTAAGTAGACCAGATTTTCAACAGCTGGTAGATAGTAATGTATGTATAAAAAAAACTTGGAATTTTTATTCAAACACTAATATCTACGTAATAATATGCACACATCATTACTGAAACAACTAAAACCTTTAAGTTTAAAGAAAGGTTTAAAAACTCTCTGGCTTTATAGTTGGAAAAATTTCTCGATATTTTGCCGCGTCTTGCGTATTTAAGTGCTAAGGTTATTCAAGTTAGGAAAACAAATATTCGTTCTGGAATCTCCAGCCCATGATACAAATCAGGAAGGAAAACAATGTGTATGCAAGTTGCAGGGATTGGAATTTTTATCAAGCCTCACATTGCATATATTAAATCAAAAGAAAGCATTGGACATTTTTTGTTTCCCTGAAGCGGTTCTGAAAGGCATTTTTTAACGACTCAATAAGGTTTGAGGGAAAAGTTTTTCGGGATTCGTAACATTCAAGACTCACAGTTTCTTAAGAAAAAGACTGCTGCAGAAAAGGAATAAAGGTTCGTTTGCGTCTCTGAATAAAATTGGTCTAGTGAGTACCAGAGATGGTACCAAAGCCTGTCTTTCAAAAGCCAGAGAGAAAAATTTGTTTTGATGGTAAAAGGAAAATTTCTATAAGGCAGAAACTGATTCCATCTTCAGTTGAAAATTCGGATTTTGGATCAAATTCTATCCCTATTCAAAGCCCAAGAAACCGAGTCTGTCACAAATAGATTCAAGGAAAAGCACTATTAAAAATCTTTCTCAATAGTCAACGATTCTGATTTCCATCTGGATGAAAGGATCTGGCACAGTTCCCAAAATGAAGCTACATTTTCAAAAGGACACCAAGGCGAAAAAATGCCTGAAGACGTTGAACAATCGCTGGTGTCGGAATCAGGGTATTAGGTTTAAAAAAGACTAATTCTTAATAGCAAAGAAGGCGGATAATAAACACAATGTGCCCGGCATGCTTAGTGATTCATGATATTATCACATACGGATTTTCAAACGGCTGGTAGGGAGCAGTAAGGTTGGCGAGTTTTTGTGAAAATTTCTCCTGTAATTTGATACAGCTCCCGTTATGATAACTCGTTTCTCAAAGAATATTTTAGCGGGAGCTTGGCTATGACAAATTTATTTCCTTGTACTATATATCTTTTGGCGACAAAGCGTATCAGGAATGGGAATAAATTTTAAAAAGTTTTATGAATGACATGCATAAGAAAGATGTGAATTGTTAAAAATGTTATAAAAAAATACTTTTTGTCTGATGATTTCATTTAATTGAGGAGATACAGAATATAAAGAAGAACTATTTCTCAGTTTTAACGACATTAAGTTCTTTTAGAGATTAATTAATCATTGCATAAAGGATGCAAAAAAAAGTAAAATAAAAATGTGTAAAAAAATTTCAAACGTAGGAAACCATTGGTTAATTCTTCAGGTAATTTTCGAGAATAGAAATTTTTAAGTATACTTATATTAAAATATTAAAGGCATGATCATCGTTAGATAAACATGTCCTATTTTAAATTTAATTTAGAGGACGTTATTGAAAGGAATATTTCAATAGATCGTTTTTACTTCAATTGATATCTTTATTTCAAATCTATAGAATGACAAAACAAAATATTTAAAGGAGCAATTAATTTGTAAAGTATTTAAAGTAGTTAATGATAAAATGGAAAGAAAGAAATATATTATGTTTCAATAAAAAAGATGTTGATTGATGTTATAAAAATATTCTTTCATGCATGCATTTAGCAAAATATTCAAAATTTAATCTTTTTGTACCCTTATAATTGAAAAAAGTGCTGCAGGTACTAAATTTTATTCGGATATTTAAGATAAAATAGATGAAAATACAGAATAGATATTTAAATACAAAAAAAAAAAAACAAGTTTTATTTGCATTATATAAAGCTTTTCCTCAAAGTATAGTAAAATAAATTTAAACAAAAATTCAGAAAAAAAAAAACTTTTTTTTTTAATAAGATGAGATTTTAAAAAGATTAATAATAAACTTTATAAGTTATTATCTTTTATTATATGAATGCATTTAAACAAGAAAAATTTATTAAATATTGGATTGGTAGAAAACATTTCAGGTTTTCATCATTTATTTATGCTGGGATAAATCAAACGTACTTTCTTATCAGCTTTGAATTTGATGTTAAAGAATAATTTCTACAGAAAATTGAATTATTAATTTCATCAAAAGCAAAACTTTCTTATTTGTTGCACATACTAGAAAATATCCTCATTGTCACGAATTCAATGAGAAATTGATAGTGATTTGATAATGATAATAATGGTTTTTAATTATTACTTTTATTGCTTTGACAGCAAATTTGAAATACAGGTTTCACTAGCTTTTTAAATAAAGAGTTTAATACACCAATTAAAATTGATTGAATGATTTTTGAATAGTAAGAAACTTTAGATAAATAAGTATATTCATATATTCTAAATGTCTTAATATTGTAAAATGGAATATAAATACGTTATTTTCATTGTGATAATTAGTTTGTTTTAAGTTACAACTTCTTTTTCTTTTAAGTAAAATTTTTAATAATTATTTGATTGTTAAACTTAGGTATCCGTCATTAAAATAAATATGTGAAGTTATATCGTTATTATATTAATAAAAAGAATTAAAATCATAACAGATTAACAACTATACTGTTTGTCGATTGGTGACTTTGGGTTTGCTATTAGCAAATGCATCTTTAATGTTACAGAAATAAATATTTGCAATATTATTTAAAAGTAATACCGTTAATGACTAAAATTATATAATCTATGAACATATTTGCTATTGTAACATATTTTAAATATTTCTATATTATGACTAAGCTAAGACACAAATTCTTCTAATTATGACTAGTAATCTTTTAAAGTGTGGGCCTAAATTTACTTTAAGTACCTATCTATTGACATCTATCTTTCAATTGTAGACATCAAGTTTATTCTGCTACATTTAAGCCATTAAATAAATTAAATATTCATAAATTTTTAAAAGATTCATTTTTATAAAACTATCAGCATGTTCTAATAAATATTACTAATGAACGTTAAATGGAAAATAAATCCTAAATTTCATTCAAAATATGCAAATTGTCTATTAAAATGTTAAAGGCATAGTTAATTAGCGGATATGAAACAAAATAATAATAAATAATTAAAATTTTCTTGTATCATATTCTAAATATTATAACTTTATGATTAAGACCGGCTAAATATTCTGTGAACTATGGCTTTTAAATCAATCAAGTGATGTGTATGTCTCATTTTCTTACGCGTTCTGTATTATAAAAATGTGCATAAAATGTTTAATACTATATAACATATTTTAAATTGAAAAGTGAGTATATTTAATGTAGATTATAACGAATAATTTGCATCGACAATCTGACGCGCTTGGAAAGAATTTTCAGCCGGTTAGTGTATTTGCCCTTAAAATTATGTTTGAAGTTATTATTTCTCTTTTGCCTACAGTCTCAGACAGAAACTTCAATAACAGCATTAAACTATCTCAAAAGTGATATCCATTTAAAAAGCGTGCTAATGGATTGGTGTAAAGATCAAGAAATTTCTAAATATTGATCGTTAAAATGCACATTAATTTGCGTTTGTTCGGTTCGGTTCTTTTTAAATCTTAGCATATAATGAATATTAATAAAGCATATAAGCATAATATTAGAAAAGCACATAATGAATATTAATAAAGCATATAAGCATACTATTAGAAAAGCACATAATGAATATAAATAAAGCATATAAGCATATAATGAATAATAAATTATAGGAAGGATCAGAATATTCTTTAAAGATTACACATTATTGATCTTAATTTTTGCTTAAAATTACTAATATACACAAATAAACCGTTAACGAACGAAGTCATCAATAGATTCTGTCGAACAACAAGATGGCCTGTTGGAAAGGAAAAAAAGCCTACATTTTTGGTGAAAAAAAACTTGTTCTCAATATTGTTAAAAAAACCATCAAAATGATCCTAAGCATGTGGACAAGCATCGAATTCATCCCCTCCCCAGAAATAACAAGTTCTGACTTTATAGAAGTACGCGAGCTAAAGCCGTTACCAACACGTTCGTCTTCCTCCCCCTGGAGATCGTAAAAAATTTTTACGTTCTAATAAAAGTGAAGTGTTTGTTTGACGGTCGAGTGGTGGAAAGTAAACCCATAAACGCTTTTGCGAGCAAAAACTGCGATTCAAATTGGTATGTAAATAATTTTGTTTATTTTCACAAAGTGAATTTCTGGTATGAACTTCGAGTTGTAATTTTTCTCCAGATAGAAAATAAAGTACCCGTCATTTTTTTACTGTGTGGATATATATTTATAAATTTAGAAAAATCATATCGTCAAAATGTAGCTAAATTGATTTAGCTCTTTGCGAGCTGAAAACAAAAATTGAAGTCTTAAAGTTATAAAAAATAGCTCCTCTAAGTTTTGGGCAAAATACAAAGGTTTGAAAAAGGTGAATAAAGATATCGGAATATTTTTCTTATGGAAAAATGATATTTTTATAGCAAGCGTAATATTCCTTGGAGTTAAATTTTTGTATTTATTAATAATCATTTATTGAGAGCAATGTCATACATGTGGAGCAGAGTTAGTGTAAAAAGTGCTAATATTCAAGAAGTGCAGAACTGTTTTGAAAAGCACATAGATTTGGTGTAGATTTATGGCGACTGCCTGACAGCCTGGCTGTAGTTTTCAGTATTCGACCATGTACCTTGGAAAATCTCACAGAACTCAAATAACTTCTCCCATTTCTCACAGAACTCAAATAACAACATTGCAGCTGTCCAAAATTATTGATATTGAGAGCAACTTCAATAATAATATTAAGCTATATAAATGATGTTGTTTTATAGTGGTCAACAAGCGCGTTCATGGACCTACATGAATGAAAGTTAGTCAAGATTAGTTAGTTGATTTCATTCTTGAACAAAAATAAAAAGACAATTTAAAATCCTGCAGTTTATTATTAGAGCAACTAAAAATGTAAATAATGGTTAAGAACAGTCAATTTTTACAGAAATATGTTAGTTGACTAATATTACTGAAGATATATATGATTGTGTAAGTTGTTTCTTTTTTGTGTATTTATGCTTATAATATATAATGTTAATTGAAGTTACTTTCTCAAACCAGATACTTATTGTGAAATACCAATATTATAAAAATTATATTTATCAGATAAATTTTATATTTTTTATTATTAACATTAATTTAAGTTTATGACAATTGCTAATTCTGTATTCATCATTTTCTAAAAAGTCTGGCATTAACATTAGAACCGTTTTTTATATAATTTTATACATCAGTTTTATTTATATCTAATTTAAATAAAAGTAATTGAATGTAATAAAAATGTTCACTTTATAAAAAAAAAAAAAAAAAAAATCCCAAATGCTTATATAATAAAAAATTCATTGGTTTAATTATGAACATACATTTTAAGATTGAAAACAATCTGAAAATGGAAGGACATTTTAATTTTAGTTTTATATTTGAACGAGGAAAAAAAAAAAGGAGAAAAACGTCACAATTAAAAATCAACGAGCAAAAAAAATTAAAAATCCGCCATTTACAGAGAAATTCTATTTTGTATTTATCTTGCCTGATCCAATTTTTTTGATATTTCAGGCGAAAATTCTCACTAACAGGATGCCATGAGAGGGAACTTTATATTTTTAGTTAAAACAATATTCAGTTTCATATTGGACAAGAATGACGTAAAGCAGCTTAGTAAGTTTAAAAAACAATCTGAAATCCTTAACAATTATAAAATCGAAATATTTACAAGAGTTGTATGGAGAGAGAAAATCACCTCTTGAATACCTTGTTTCGTTTTATAAAAAAAAAAATCAACTGTCTTATTTAGTAATAGGTTTGTTTGTCTTATCTTTATTTCCATATAATGCATATTTGCTTTCCATATAATATAATTTTACTTATACAATTACATTATCTTACTTTCTGCTAAAAATAATATCTTAAAATAAGCTTTCTTCCTTTTTTGGGAAGGATAATTTTATAACGTTATTTCCAAACTTTATTTAATATTGAATCTATATTATATAGTCTATTCCATAGTCTAGGAAGAATTCTGTAATTCTGCATAAATAAATCTTTAAAAAAATTCTAAACATTCTATTCAGGCAAATAATCAGAATTACTGAACTTTATATTTTACAGTTATGATATTATTTCATATATTGCAATCAGTAGATAATCAGTGGAAGAATGAATAAAAATTTACACAAAAAACATTAGCTAAGAAAAACCGAAAAACCGATTTTAACCAAAAAAATAATGAATTAGTTTGATTAATTAAAATTGACATGCGTAGTTAAATTTAATTGGTTTTTGATTAATATATGATACAAGGTGAAAATACTAATAGAAATTTAATAATAAAAAATAATAGAAATTCAAAATGATTTTAGTGAACTCAATAAATAACATAAGCTTAATTAATAAGTTATTTAATAATTAAGTTAATAACTTACTTAAAAACATTTAAATTTCATCTAAAAGTAAATTGTTATAATGTTTAGTTATAATGTTCCAGTAATCGATCCGTAACTACTTAATGCATTTTAAATATAAATAAACAATTAATCACAGCATTCGTTTTTAAGCAGGGGAATAAAAATAGAAATCTGCAATGCAAATAATTAAATCTACCAAGAGGATAATAATTATTATCTTTAAACAAATTCGGGTTAGACCGAGAGGTGGTTGTGTCAACTGCATTTATACTATTTTTTTAATAATAAAAATTATCGTCTATATTATTTTATAATTACTGAATGTTAAGTAAAGACTTAGATAAAACTAGTGTAACAACTGTCGCTTTTACCTACTGCATATCACGTCTTTGTCTAGCAAATTACAATAACCGTCCTTTCCTCAGCGTGGGTTGCGTAACTATTGATGTTAATGTGGAGGAGATCAAGTTGGGGAGAATTCTTTCTAATTGGGACCGATGTCTGCTCGCTCGTTAAAAATTTGGTAAGTAAAATATTTTTTTCTTTAGATTCTTAATTTTAAATAATCGGCACTGATATTTGATAAATGAGAAAACACATTGCAACCAGGTTAAAATTCTATAGTGTAAATGAAAATTTCAGTTTTTAAATATGATAGTATGGCTTTTTTATACGTA
>BPLR01002910.1:0-30319 GCA_021605095.1 Caerostris extrusa
CTTTAAAACCATAGATCCCGGTCTATTATGACTGTTGGGCGTATGTCTCGACAACCCTACTCCGTAAAAAGAAAACATCTCCTGTTTCGAAAGTATTTGCCAGTAATCAGACGGCGTTGGCCCACCATGCGCTGTCGTGTCGCTGATGATGATGAGAAGACTAATATTTATCTAATCACCACAACACAGTAGTAGAAATTTGTATTTTTAGTAAGTGTGGCAATTCTCGTCTACAATTTGATGCTGCAATTCAAATTAATATTCAGATCTGGAAGAGTCCAAAGGCAAAGTAAAATTTATCTTTATTTTAGCTTATAATTATTATTATTTATTTATAATATTCTGATAAGGATTAACACAGTGACTTCAAAAATATTATAATAAAAGCTCTGTTGAGTAAAATTTAAAATGAAGCCAATAAGAATAGCCCGTGAAAGAAATTTTAAAAAATAATAAAACCAATACAAAACGTTGAAAGTAATCCAAGGGAAACAAAAAACTGGTCTAGGAAACGAAAACAGTGATCAAATCCTCTCTTTACTCAAAAACACCCATAATTTTTAAGCTTAATGAAATTTATCCGCCGAGCTCACTGTCTCAAATTTTAGATAGGACATTCTTGTAGTACTCTTTCCAAGATTTAGAAATTAATTTTAGCAACCCTAGATAACGCTTTTACTATTCCTGGCTGTAAAACCTTCTACATTTATATATATAATAATCATAGAAATATTTTTTTAAAATCAATACAAGCATTTTTGTTTTCTTTATTATTATTATTATTATCTCTCACTTCCTCTTCATACTCTCCATTCCGGTGCGTAGCGAATTCCTCCTGGTTTTTCATACAAAATATTCTTTTATGTGCTTTTTGCGAAAAACGTTGACATTTTTATTTTTGCGTGATGTTTCTTCTTCTCTTTTAATAAATTTATAAGTTACACTATCATCGAAGACCGTGAAATATTTGTCCCACCCTAAAGGATCGTGACATAATATTTTTTATTCCTAAACTGCAGTTAGCTCATGCATATATATTATTGTTACATTTTTAAAAATATCTTGTTTTGTGTAGAGTTATGATATACGAAATAAAAAGAAAGAAGAATATATTTTTTTACATTTTTATTTCTGTTTAATAAAGCAGTAGTCGAATTGATATCAATATTTAATAACCACAACACAGTATTAAAAATTTGTATTTTTGAAAGTGTGCGCAATTTTTACAATTTGATGGGACAATTTTTTTACAAATATATTCAGATCTCTGAAAAGACCTAAATAAAGTAAAAATTTATCTTTATCTTTTATCTTTATTTTTAGTTTATAATTATTAATTATTTATAATATTCTGATACGGATTAACACAGTTATTATAACAATGTTGTTATAAACAAGTCCGTGAAATAAATTTAAATAAACCAATGAGAATAGCTCAGAAAAGAAATTTTTAAAAAATAATAAATACAGAAACGTTGAAGTGGTCAAGGAAACGAAAAACTGTCCCAGAATACGAAAAAAGTGATCAAGCAGAAAACCCCTTTACTCAAAACAATACCCATATTTTTATGAGTAATGAAATTTACCGTTGAAAAAAAATTTATGCTCAGTTTTTTAAATGAGATAAAAGAAATTTTGTAGTATTCATCTACACTTCAACTTCGGAAGTTAATTTAACAACAACAGATAACACATCTTTCCTATCCAGGTTGAAAAGCCTTCATTTATATATTTTTTTTCGTTGAGATATTTTTTAAAATCAATACAAATATGTTTTTTTTGCTTCTTTTATTATTATTATTATTATTAACTGTCACTTCCTCTTGATGCTTTTATTTTTTTTTCTCTCCATTCGGTGCTTGTAGCGAATTTTCCGGTTTTTTGCCCGGTTTTCCTGTGCACTTATTCCTTTTATGCTTTTTGTCAATTTTTATTTTGGTGTTATGCTCACTCTTTTCAATAAATGTATGAGTTACAATATCCTCGAAGGCCTTAAAAGTGTTTCCCAGAATTTAAAAAGGATCGTGATATTTTTTCCACTGAAAAAATGCAGGTACTCATATATATATTATTGTTACATTTTTTAAAAATAGCTTTTTCTGTAGATTTATGTTATACGAAATAAAAAATATTAGAAAGTAGTCACAACTTTTTTTTACCTCTTCAGTTCTGTTTACTGAAACAATAGTTGAACTGATATCAATAATAAATGTTGAACAATAACTGTAATAACAGAATTTGATTTTAACATTAGATACTGTGATACTGTTTTATTCGTTGTCACAACAAAAGCTGTTCAATTGGAGAGTTATGTATATATATATATATATATATATTCTGGACTTCTTTTTAAGAATAGTATCATCATAAACTGTCTATTTATTTTGAGAACGTCAAGTTGACCTATACAAAATAATTGAAGAATGAAAAATCAATTGATACTCATTTTTTGCCCAGTGATAACTTATGCGGTACCCACAGCCGAGTGACAAGAGCTCTGGTGTTCAGTGCCAAAGGAAACCGGGTTCGAGTCCAGAGGCTACCATGGATGTTTTCAGTGGTTAGGAATTCACTTTAAACTGTAGATCTCGGTCTACTATGACAGTAGAACTTTTGATGTAGAGCTAACAACCCTACCTCGTAAAAAAGATAGCATCACCTGTCTCGAAACATCCCAGTAGGCAGACAGTCTTAGCCCACTATGATCACGCCAATCAAGAAGAAGATCACTTGTACGGCTGGCGTGCTAATGAAGACTCAGGTTCTGTTCTGTTAATGGAGTATATTGCAGTCACTGCTATCAAAAACGAGGAGGGGTTCGATGGCAATTGCTACAGTGTGAATAAAGAGTCTCGTGACAACAGTCAAAACTATCTGTGGGAAGGCAATGTTCTCCTGTCATTGACCATTTGTGGAATGCATAAATAGAATCCATGCCCCAGAAATGTTCAACAAAAAAAATACTTTCCTTTTAAAAATAAATAAATATATTTTGATCTTTACCAGTACTTATAAATTATACTGATCCCAAGTCGATGTTGTGATAAATCCTCAATCCCCGGCAGCGCGGGACGTACACCCTATGAGTAGTCTACTAATAGATGGAGAGAATGGGGGGCAGCTTCTGTTGTGATGGAGCATTTATAGGTAAGAAGTCGGACTTGGCTCCGACTCGCTGAAGAAGGAAGGCAGAGGAGTAGGCGAGGAGGTTTACGGGGAACTACCCCGCATTTGCATATCGTATGAAAGAAAGTTCGAAAAGTCACCAGTTAGATTCAATTTTACTCACGAGACAAGATTCTGAACATCTCAAACACCATCGGTCTCTTCATTTCTTGAAGCAGTGTCGACATCAATGCTGCCAGCGGTTGAACTTTTGCCCCAATTTTCATCAGCGGCGCACTTTTACTACTGAGCCACTGGTCGATAGCATCCGCCTTTCATGAGTATAACGAAATACAATCTGACATTTACTTTGTAAGATTTAGAAGTTTTCAGTTATACTTCAATTCCAAGTTCGAGGCAGTTCACCGTACCGAAAATTCCAATGTGCAACTGCCATACCGTTCTGAAATTGTTGTTGTTATTGTTGTTACTACTACTACTATTACAGTTCTGAAGTTGTTACTATTACTACTACTACTGTTTTGATGCTTTTGTTGTTGCTACTACTGCTACTGCTACTGCTACTACTACTACTACTACCGTTCTGAAGTTGTTAATACTATGCTATTACTTTGGGGTGGTGGTTGTTAGTACTTACTAACACTACTGCCGTTCTGAAGTTGTTGTTGGTAGTACTACTACCAACCCACCACATACTGTGCCTTGAGCTGTGTTTTCCTTATGCAGTTTGGGAATGTTGTAGGTCAAATTGAATAGTTAACAACTAACCATGAAAAACAACGAAAATTGAGTTATGCTTAGAAATACAGAAAGAATCAATTAACTTTGGCGAAAAACGTTTGATGCCAAGTGAATACTTTTTTTAATGCAGCTGGCTATACATAGACAGTTATCTTTATGCCATAAGCAAGCGCTACACCGCTGCCATTTGCGCCACCCAGGGGTACGTGTAGCTTGAAGGTATGCTACGGATGCGATTAACACTACAGTCACAATGCAGTACGATCACATTAGATAGGAGCAATTAGTTCAAAGTGATTCGAACCACTGTAAACAACTATGGCACCGCCAGGACTCGACCCGGAAACTGTAGTATCGAGTGCCAGAGGGCGAGATACTTGGCCATCAGACTCGCTAGCAAATACAATAAATTTACCAAGTAAATAGTAACACGAGGCCGATAATTTCCAATATGTGATTACAGTACAATTTTTAAAATTCATTTCTGCTCTGCTAAAAATATTTCACTTCCTACTTTCGCTCTTTGTAATAATAAAAACATTAATATGATAATACATTCCCCTTTATCACAGCCTGAATTCAGATTTTTAGCTTTAAAATTCAAACGTCGTTTTTAACCGATGTAGGAGAGGAACTCCCGAAGTTATTCCTCTCTCGCTTTTCGGATTGAGTCTCTTATTTCTTCGATTTATGAGGCTTATTGTCAAATTTCTTGACAAATGTCTTCAGAGATCCCGAGTTTAAAAATCTCGGACAACCAATTTCTTAAGCTTCTCGTTTCGCAAACGCATTAAAATAAATATATATCTATCTCTTAGATAAGAACAGAGAAAGATTTAACAAAGCAAGGGGGCTATATCTACTACTACTATTACTGTTATCGTCTGAAGTTGTTGTTACTACTACTACTACTACTACCGTCCTGAAGTTGTTGTTACTACTACCGCAGTTCAGAAGATTTTGTGACTTCTACCAACGTTTTGAGATGTTGTTACTATTACTCTTACTACTACTACTACTACTACTACTACTACTACTACTACTACTACTACCGTTATGAAGTCGTTGTTGTTTTTTTTTTACTACAACTACCGTTCTGAAGTGGTTGTTGTTGTGAAGATGTTGTTACTACTACTATAGTTCTGAAGTTGTAAGTTACACTACTACGACTACTACCACCACCGTTCCGAAGTTGTTGTTGTTACTACCGTTGTTGTTGTTGTTGTTTCAATTCTGAAATTATTGTTGTTAGTACTACTACTTCCTTTCCACCGCCTCATCATCACTGTGCTTGAGTTGAGCTGTCCATATACAGTTCGGAAATGATGCGGGTGAAATTGAATAGTTACAACTAACCCTGAAACAACGAAAATTGACTTATGCTTAGAAATACAAAAAAAGCAATTCATTTTATCGACAAACCTTTGTCAAAACAAACAAAAGGAAGTAAACATAAGCACGATGTAAACAAGTATATATAAACACCATGCTGTTCGTTTTTAATATTCCACTGTAATTTTAAGATTCATTTCTGGCCTTCACTTGCTACTTTCGCTCCTTGTAACAATAAAAACAATATTATAATACATTCCTTTTATCATCCTGAATTCAGATTTTTAGATTTAAAATTCAAAACGCTTCGTTTTTCCCCGATTCAAGAAAAGGAACTCCTGAATTTATTCCTCTCTCTCGCTTTTCGAATTGAGTCTCTTATTTTTTCCAGATTTATAAGGCTTATTGTCAAATTTCTTGACAAATGTCTTTAGAGATCTCGACTTTATAAAAGTCTCAGACAGCCCAATTTCTTAATCTCCTCGCATCGGAAACGCATCATAATAAATATATTTGTGCACTTGCCATCTCTTAGATAGGAACAGAGAAAGATTTAACGAATAAGTGCCTTCTAAAAGCGTTATACTTTTATCTTGAAAAATATTTCTATAATACTTTCGAATTGGATTAAACAGTATAGCGTACTTCTTAAAGTAAATACAAATAAATAAAAATATTTTTTAGCTTTTATAATATTCTGCCATAGACCAAGGTGCCCAAACGTCGTTGTAAGAAAAAGTTTGAACAATATAAAAGTTGTGTTTCTTTCATAAAAAGTATTAATAAAAAATCAGTTTAAAAGAAAATACCAATGCATTTTATACAATTAATTGTTTTGTAATTGACTGTTTTTAAATTGTTTTTGCGTCAAACAGATAACAATTCATGATAAATGTTAATTGTGATTATCACCAATATCTATCTCCAGATATATACTTTATTCTATCGAATAACATTAAATTGACTCTACTACTAATACCGTTCTGAAGTTGTTATTGTTAGTACTACTACTGCTACTAGCCATTCTGAAGATGTTGTTTTTAGCACTAATACTACTGCTGCTACTACTACTACTATTACTACTGTTCTAAAGATTATTTTTAGTACTATTATTATTACTTCAACTACTAACGTTCTGAAGTTGCTGTTAGTACTACTACTTCTATTAACCGTTCTGAAATTGTTGTTAGTACTACTACTACCACCACCACATCATTGTAGCTAAAGTCAGTTGCCCCTATACAGTTGATTAATGATGTGGGTGAAATTGAATAGTTAACAACTAACAATGAAACAACGAAAATTGAGTTATGCTTAGAAATACAGAAAAAAACAACAATTTATTTTCGCTACAAACGTTTGTCGTCAAGCAAATACTTTTTTTAATGCTGCTGACAATACATAGATATCTTTATACCATAAGCAAGGGCTACACCGCTGTTACTCATTTAGCACCGCCCAAAGGGGCACGTGTAGTTTGAAGATATGCTACGGACGAGAGTCACACTACCCCAAAAACGCTCTACAATCACATTAGACAGGGACCTATGGTTTAAAGTGGATTCCGAACCACTACAAAATCCATGGAACATCATGGACACGAACCCGGAATCTGTGGTATCGAACGCCAGAGAACTAGCCACTCGGCAATCAGTCCCAACAAGTAAATATAATAAATTTGCCAAGTAAATAATAATACGATACAATTCGTTTTTTAATATGCCTTTCCAGTGCAATTTTAATATACATTTCTGCCCTGTAAAATATTTCACTGGCTACTTTCACTCTTTGGAAAAATAAAAACATTAATATGATAATATCTTCCCCCTTTTATTACAGCCTGAATTCTGATTCTTAACTTTAAAATTCAAAAGCGTCGTTTTCCCCCGATTTAGAAAAGAACTCCAAAATCTATTCCTCTCTCGCTTTTCGGATTGAGTCTCTTATTTCTTCGGTTTATGAGGCTTATTGTCAAATTTCTTGACAAATGTCTTCAGAGATCACGAGTTTAAATGTCTTGGACGGACGAATTTCTTAAGCTTCTCGCTTCGCAAACGCATCGAAATAAATATATATGTGCACTTGCTATCTCTCAGATAAGAACAGAGAAAGATTTAACAAAGAATAAGTGCCCTCTGAAAGCATTGTACTTTTAACTTGAAAAATATTTCTATAATACTTTTGAATTGGATGAAACAGTATAGTGTACTTTAACAACTAAAAGTAAATACAAATAAGTAAAAAATATTTTTAAGCTTTTATGATATTCTGTAGACCAATAGTGCCCAAACATCATTGTGTAGAAAATTTTGAACACTATAAAATCCCTGTTTCTTACATAAAAGGCATTGCTTAAAAATCAGTTTAAGGCAATACCAATGCATTTTTATACCATTAATTGTTTTGTATTTGACCATTTTAATTGATTTTATGCGTCAAAAGGATAACAATTCATGACAATTATTAATTGTGATTATCATTGATATCAATCTCTAAATATAATACTGTTTTCTAGCTAATAAAATGAATTGTCTCTGTTTTCCCCATTTTTATAAATTCACTGAAGGAATTCTCCTCGCAAATTTAAAAGATTCTTTCACTATGCTTTATTCAATTTGAGAAGATAATAATTGTTAATCGTAATTATCATCGATATATATCTCCAAATATACTGTATTCTAGCGAATAATATGAATTGACTCTGTTTCCGACATTTTCATAAATTCATTGAGGTCTTTTCGTCACTCTACTACTACTAACGTTCTGAAGTTGTTGTTGTAACTACTACTACTACTATCTTTCTGAAATTGTTATTACTACTACTATCGTTCAGAAGTTGTTGTTACTATTACGACTATTACTATCATTCTGAAGATGTTGTTACTACTACTACTAATATCGATCTGAAGCTGTTGTTACTAATACCATCGTTATGAAATTGTTAGTACTACTACTACTCTTGTTCTGAAGCTGTTATTACTGCTACTACTATCATTCTGAAGTTGTTGCTGTTGTTAGTACTACTAATACTACTACCACCATAATCACCCCATCTCTGATCTTAGAGTAGAGCTGTCCCTATACAGTTTGGGAATGATGTGGGTGAAATTGAATAGTTAACAACTAACCATGAAACAACGAAAGTTGACCTATACTTAGAAATACAGAAAAAAAGTAATTAATTTTGTTGACAAACCTTTGTCAAAAACAAGCAAAAACAAGTAAACATAAACACCATGCATAAATAAATAAATATAAGCACGATACTGTTCACCTTAATATACCAATGTAATTTTAAGTTTCATTTCAGCTCCGCAAAATATTTCACTTGCTACTTTCGCTCTTTGTAATAATAAAAAACATTAATATGATAATAAAAAATTAGGTTAAAGACAATACCAATGCATTTTATACTGCTAATTGTTTAACTGTTTTAAATTGTTTTTATGTCAAGCGGATAGCACCATGATAATTGTTAATTGTAATTATCATCGATATCAATCTCTGAATATACTGTATTTTAGCTAATAAGATTAATTGGCTCTACTACTACTACTACTACCGTTCTGAAGTGGTTGTTGTTAGTGCTACTACTACTACTAATACCGTTCTGAAGTTACTGTTGTTATTACTACTACCGTTCTGAGATTGTTGTTGTTAAAACGACTACTAACTTCCGAAGTTGTTGTTATTGTTGTTAGTAATGCTACTACCGCTCTGAAGTTGTCTTTGTTACTATTACTACTACTACCGCTCTGAAGTTGTTGTAAGTGCTATTACTACTACTACCGTTTCTGAAGTTGTTTTGTTAGTTCTACAACTATTACCGATCTGAAGTTGTTGTTGTTAGTTCAACAACTATTACCGATCTGATGTTGTTGTTGTTAGTTCTACAACTACTACTACTACTTTTACTACTACTACCACCACCACCACATCACGGTGACTAGAGCTAAGTTGTAAAAGTAAGTATCAAAATAAATATATTTGTGCACTTGATATCTCTTAGATAAGAACAGAGAAAAGATTTAACAAAGCACAAGTGCCTTCTAAAAGCATTACACTTTTATCTTGAAAAATATTTCTATAATACTTTAGAATTGGATGAAACAGTATAGAGTACTTTAACAACTATAAGTAAATACATGTAAAAAATATTTTTACGCTCTTATGATATTCTGTATACCAAGGTGTCCAAACATCGTTGTGTAGAAAATTTCGGACACTATAAAATCCACGTTTTCTTTCATAAAACTAAAAAAAGAATCAGTATAAACACTAACAAAGCATTTTATGCTATTAATTATTTTGTATTTGACTGTTTTAAATTGTTTTTATGCGTCAAAAGATAACAATTCATAATAATTGTTAACTGTAATTATCATCGATATCAATCTCTGAATATACCTTCGTATTCTAGTTAATAAGATTAATTGACTACTACTACTACTGCCGTTCTGAAGTTGCTGTTGTCAGTACTACTATTGCTACTAATACCATTACGAAGTTGCTGTTGTTAGTACTACTACCGTTCTGATGTTGTTGTTGTTAGTACCAATACTACTACTCCCGTTCTGAAATTTGTTGTGGTTAGAACTACTGCTACTACCACCAGCACCACATCACTGTGCCTAGAGCTGAGTTACCCTTTTTATACAATTTGTTAATGATGTGGGTTAAATAGAAAAAATTAGCAACTAACCCTGAAACGACGAAAATTGAGTTATACTTATAAATACAAAAAAATTAATTTTTGGTGAAAAAAGAGTTTGTCGCCAAGTAAATATACGCACTCCTATTATATTATTTTTATTATATATCGTTTCAGTACAATTATAAGATTTATTTCTGCCCTGCAAAATATTTCACTTGCTACTTTCACTCCTTTGTAACAATAAAAACATTAATATTATAATACAGTCCCCTATTATCACAGCCTGAATTCAGATTTTTAGCTTTAAAATTCAAACGCGTCGTTTTCAACCGATTTGAAAAGAAACTCCAAGAATTTATTCCTTCTCGCTTTTCGAATTGAGTCTCTATAAGGCTTATTGTCAAATTTCTTGACAAATGTCTTTAGAAATCTCGAGTTTAAAAGTCTTGGACGGCCAATTCCTTAAGCTCCTCACATCGGAAACGCATCAAAATAAATATATATGTCCACTCGCTATCTCTTACAAAAGAAAAATATAACAAAGAATAAGTGCCTTCTAAAAGCATTATACTATTTTGAAAAATATTTCTATAATACTTTGAATTGATGAAACAGTATAGCGTACTTCAACAACTAAAAGTAAATTCAAATAAGTAAAAATACTTTTTAAGTTTTTATGATATTCTATAGACCAAGGTTCCCAAACAACTTTGTGCAGAAAATTTTTGGAACACTATAAAATCCATGTTTACTTTCATAAAATGTATTACTAAAAATCAGTTTAAAGACAATATAAATTCCTTTTTATACTTTTAATTGTTTTGTATTTGATTGTTTCAAATTGTTTTTATGCGTCAAACGGATAACAATTCATAACAATTTTTAATTGTAATTATCATCGATATCAATCTCCATATACGGTATTTTAGCTAATAAAATAAATTGACTCTATTCCCGACATTTTTATAAAATTTTGAAAGAATTTTTTTCTCTTAAATTTAGAAGATTCTCTTTACTAAGTTTTAAGATTAAGTTTTATAAAATTTGAGAAGAATTGCAAAAATCTCTGCATTAAACATCGGGATTTATGTCACCAATTGTCGCAACTAATTGCCAATAACAATTTGCCTAAGCAGTAGCAATTATGCATTAGCCGTAGCAATTGTCGAAGCCGGTCGCCAAGGTCAATTGTAGTAGCCGTATGAATTGTGTAGTAACATAGTAGCCGTATCAATTGCGTAGTAGCATAGTAGCCGTAGCAATTGCCGTAGTAAACATAATAGCCAAAGCGTCAATTGCTAATGTCAATTGTCGTAACCGTAGTAATTCTGTAGCAGCCGTAGCCAACTGGCCTACTACTACACCACACCACACCACATCGCTGTACCTAGAGCTGAGTTTCCGCTTTACAGTTTGAGAATGATTTGGGCGAATAGAAGTATAATTGGGCTGTGTGACGCTCTACGTTCATGTGAAACCGTGACCTACGACTTAAAGTGGATTCTGTACCCCTCAAAACATCAATGTCAGCACCGGAATTCGAACCCAAAACCTGTGATACTGAGTGCGAGAGCGCTAGCCACTCAGCTATCTGGGCCCTGTAGACAACTGACTCTCAATTGCCGTTGCCGTAGCCATTATGTAGCAGCATAGTAGCCGTGCCAATTGCCGTAGCCATAGCAATTTCTGTAATAATTTGCCAATGCCATCAATTGTCACTTGCGGTCAACTAATAGTCGCAACCAATTTTGACAAATCGTATAATATAATGCTTTAAATAATTTCAACGTTTTATCATTTAAAGCATTATATTATATTTAGCATTTTGAAATCATATAACATTATTTTTACCAAATATGCGAAATTTAAATATTAATACAGACATATATTACAAATATTAATAGTTTTTTATGAAAACTATATTCTTTAATTTTAATTGTATAACCTAAAAAATGTTTTTCAAATACCGAAATTTAGTTGTCGATTATCCGACGAAAAATATAAATATAGTATAATCACCATTACGCACTGCAACACAAGAAATTTCTACATTATATTCCTTTTGGCCAACGCATTTGTAATGAATTGCAAGGTATTTTATGAGTTGAAATTTTTTTCTAATCATATCATGTTCTTCCAAACTTAATTATAACATTATCATATCATATCCTGCTATCCATATCATATCATATCCTGCTATCCATATCATATCATATCTATATTATATTCTTACTATCCATATCCTACAGATTTATAGTACCACGTTCTATGCATTTAACATACCATGTCCTACATATTTATCATAACAATGTTCTAAGGATTTATTATGCTATTACAGACCTATTTATCATTTTTAACCCCAAAATGGAAAAGGAAACTTTTGGTTCAATTTTCTTACTTATTTTTAAACAGATTGAGTTTCACCAGATTTCAAACTGAATTGTTTTAGTTCTGAACTCCATTGAGCTTACTATGCCAAAATTTTCAAGAATCAAGTCTCCAACGTTTAAAAATTAGATTTTTTACGCATTACAATAGGATATTTTAACAATAATGTAATGAAATTAATGCAACATCATTTACGAATAAAGTTTAGAAATCTAATTATCATCCAAACAAAAGAAACTCATCTTTTAACAGTTTATATATATCTATAAGGTGAAAATTGATTGTACAAATATCTATAAAACAATACACCTCTCTTAGGTTAACAAACTAACTTTTTAACTTAATTTAATATTATGTCACTTTTAACTTTAACAATTTTTGTTTAACTTAGTTATGTTACTTAAACACACACAAAATGTATGACTTTTTTTTTTTTGTTGTTGTTGTTGTAGCTGTAATACGATGAGAATAATAAAATATAAATAGCCAATCTTTATAAATAAACAATTTATATATATATATATATATAAATTTCTTTCCTCAATTAATTTCGTCTTTCTATTTATAAATTTAATTTTTCTTACAGAAATGTAGAAACTTTTCATTATTGGTAAACTAGAATAATAAAGGAACCTTTATATTTTCCGAATAGTCTAACAAACAAAATAGATGGAAAAAAAAAATCCCTTCCTCAATGCTGTTAAAGTTAAAAGATTATTTTGGATCTTAAGTAATTTAATAATATTCGAAATACAAAAAAAAAAAAAGGTACAACAGTAAAAGAAAAAAATTAAGATAAAAACAAACTGTTGATATAATTTCTTTTTTTTTTTTTGTTGTTGATATATTTTTCTTTTTTTTTCTTTTGGGATATTTGTTTAAGATTTTTTTTTTTTTCTTTTGAGATATTTGTTTAAGATTTTTTTCCTTGAAATTTAATATCTCTCGGAATTTCTTTGTAATTCTTTTTTTTAACCATCTGGACTATCGAACATTTATTTAATTGTTTACTTTTATAGATAATGCAACATGATTTTTGATTTCTTTTAAACTTGTCAAATTTAAAAAGTTACTATTTGTTTTTTCTTAAAAAAAGTTCGATTTCGATATTTGAAATAGAAAATTTGATAGGAACAGAGAAAACGTAACTATGCATCTAAGATTTCATTTATGTTAAAAATTTAGAAGTTATTGTTTCTTATTATTTTATTGAAATACAATGCACGTTACAATAGAATAGAAAGAAAGATTGGATTATAAAAGAAATTAGTTAAAAAGTTTCTGTTCGTCAATTATTTTGACATAAATTGTTAAAAAAAAATTTGTTTTTTATAAATATAAGTTGGTCCAAACGGACTTGTTTAACAACAATCCCATCTACATTGTTCAGAGCAATGTTAAAATGGGAAATATTTTTATCATAGAGTTAGAAATATTCTAGAGTTAAAAGGTAAAAGATATCCTAGATTTGAAGTTAAAAAAATATCCTACAGTTAAAGTTAAAAAATATCTTAGAGTTAAAAAAAATTAAAAAATACCCTACAGTTAAAAAAGTGAAAAAAATATCCTAGATTTAAAAAAATGTTAACAAATATTCTAGAGTTTAAAAAGTAAAAATATCCTACAGTTTAAAAAGTAAAAAATATCATAGAGTTATGGAGTTTAAAAAATATCCTAGGTATCTTACAACCAGGTTACCAAATTATTTACAAAATAGAAAAACTATGAATAAAATATATTTAAATGTTTACCTTTCTTTTTAAGTAAAGTTGAGTCATGTTGCCTGTTTTAACCTTTCAGAAAAATCTGTTCCTATAATGAGATGGGCAGCAACAAAATACCGTCTCTACTTGAGATGCATATAAATGGAAACAAACCAGTTCAAAAACGAAAAAGTCGATACATGTAACAAACGGCATTTGTATTCCTAAAGCTCTGAGCACCTTTGACATCTTAGGTTAAAGATTTGCGAAACTATTGAGCATGAAGTATGTTTTTCATTTGTAAAATCTTGATTTGGTTTGTCTTTCAACGGTCTTTTTGCACACATTTTAGGCTAATTAGACAGGAATCTACAGCTTAACGCAGACTCATGAAATTCACGAATTATTAACATTTCCGCATGATGTTTGTAAGCGCACTATCAATAATAAAACTAAATTTGTAAGAATTTGTTTTGTTATAGACAATATTTATAATTACTTTTCATTTACCTTTTTATTGATGAAAATACGTTCGTATTATAATAATATTATGTTGTTGTTGTTGTTGTTTCTTATCCCACTTTGTCGACAGCAACATCTAGACCAAGTCTATGAATCCGTGTGGTTCTCATGGAAGGAGAAAGAGGAGGCAGGGATAGGGGGTACCCGTGGGTACAGGTCTGACTTGGTTCAGTAACGCTTAGGAAGGAGGTATTCCTTTCGGGAGAACTTTGTAGGGGGAACTACCCCACATTTGCGTATCGTATAAGAGAAAACCCAGAAAACTCCCATCAGGTAGTCTGATTAAAAAGGCAAGATATTGAATATCACAAATGCCATCAAGGCTCCTCGTTTTTTCAAACAGTGCTTACAACAAAGCCGCAGCGGCTGGAAGCTCATCCGCATTGCTGCCCAGCGGTGCACGTTTCCATCGAGCCACGAGTCGGGCATTTATTATTATTATTTTTAATCGTGTTTCGTTTATTAATACTCCGTTCTTTGATTTCCAGCAGAACGTTATCTCTCTTACATGTTATATCGCAGAAAATTGTAAAAACTCCCACCAGACTGGCAATGCGAGATGTTCTTACTCGCTGTCGCTATCCCCCATCGATTTTCTTCACTTCTAAAAGCAATGGCTGCAATGATTACTACCAATAGATTCAATCAATCAATCAATCCATCAACCCCCAACTCCCCTGCACGCAAGTCGCGCATGTTATCACTTAGCCATGTATGAGCTAAATGCAGCTTAAGTAAAAAAGTAAAAAAAAATATTATTCGGATGGTTTATGGATTACGTATAGAAATAGGTTAGTTGATCTTTGTTATACTTTCAGTATATATGACGAAAACCCGGAAAACGCCCACCAGGTAGTCCGACTAATGAGACAAGATGTTGAACATCCTAAACGTCATCGAGCCTACACGTTTTTGAAACGATCTCTACAACAAAGCCTTAACCTCAGTCTTAATGCTCACCAGCGGCGCGTCACGAGTCAGGGGTTACTCAATAAATATGAAACACTCTTTTCATTATTTATAAATTTTAATGAGCCGAAGGTGTTGTTGTAATTAATCCTCAGTGTTAAACAGCGCAGGAAGGACACTCCATGAGTAGTCTACTCACGGATAAAAAAAAAATACGGGTAGAAATATGAGCGCAAAAGCCCCATGATAGGCCCATAAGTCTGCCAACTGGCAAATTCGAGACAGGGGATGTTTTCTTTCTTATCGGGCATGGTTTTCAGCCCTACGTCCAACAGTCATATTAGAATGGGACCTACGAACCACTACAAACATCCATGGCTCCGCAGGGACTCGAACCCGAAACTTGTGGCCCCAAAGGTCAATTACTCGACCATCAGGCCTCATATATATATATATTACAATTTAAATTGATTGTGAAAACTATCTATGAAAAAATATAAATCTCTTAGCTGGAACTGCTACTGAACTAACTTTTGTTTAACTTAGTATTATGCCAGTATTTTAGCCAGGGGTGACCAACCCACGGCCCGCATATGTCCGCCTTGAACATTTTTCCGACCCATGACATTTATCACACTTTTTACAAAATATATTTATTTTACAATGGCCAAAGTAGTGAAAACCAATGTATTATAAAAAATACATTATTTGTGCATCCCTATATTTAAAAATTAGCTGTTGAAATTATGAGAAAAAATGAAACTTAAAAATGAAATAAATTTACACACAATAATAATAATATTCTTGCTAATACGATAGATATTATTTATTAGTTTACAGTTATGAGTTCGAAGAATAATTAAATTAGATTCTGCGAACTCATGATGCAAACTCATCAATTTGTAAAAGCTAAGTGAAAAGAGTGGAGAAACAAATATGAAACTAGTAAAATAATATTTTTCAATGATCTTTTATTTCATTTATATTTATATAGTTTTTTTATTTCATTTTTATCGTTATATATTTATTTACAATGTGCGTTTAGTATCATTATTATTGTATTATATATGTTCACAATAATGGTATAGTAAACACAATAGTAATAACTCATTATACACTCATGTCCATAAATTAAGGATAATGAAGTTCAGGCACAGAAGCAAAACCAATTTGACTTATTTGTAAAGTCTATTTATAACCATTTTTCCGACCCATGAGATTTATCACATTTTCACAAAATATGTTTATTTTACAATGCCGAAGTAGCGAAAACCAATATATATATTTAAAAAAAATACATTATGTGTGCATCCCTATATTTAAAAATTAACTGTTGAAATTATGAGAAAAATTAACTTCCATTTTAAAATAATATTATACACAATAATAATAATATTCTTTCTAATATACGATAGATATTGCCTGTTTTATTTATGAGTTTACAGTTATGAGTTCGCAGAATAATGAAATTATATTCTGCAAACTCATGATGCGCGAGCATCGATTTGCAAAAGTTATGTGAAAAAGTGGAAAAACAAATATCAAACTAATAAAATAATCTTTTATTGATTTAATTTTTTTATTTAATTGATATTTATATATTTTTTATATTTTATTCATTTATATTTATATATTTTTTATATTTTATTCATTTATATTTATATATTTTTTATATTTCACTTTTATCGTTATGTATTTCTTTACAAGGTGCGTTTAGTATCATTATTATTGTATTATCTATGTTCACATGTAAGAATAATAGTAAACACAATAATAATAATTCATTCTGTTTCAATTTTCCACTCACAAAAAATGTCTATTATGGGTCTAAATCTAATATAGGGATATATAATTTTATATGCGACCTGCGGAGTTAGGATGCATTTCCAAAATGACCCTGCAAGATTATTTGGGTTGGCCACCCCTGATTTAAATAAACGAAAAAAAAATTATGACTTTTTTTGTTTTAGTTGTAATACGATGAGAAATATTAAAAATATGGGAATAACTAATTTTTATAAATAAACAAGATATATATATATATGTTCCTTCCTGAATTAATTTCATTTTTATGTTGAGATATTTATTTTTCTTGTAGAAAACTTTTATTAATGGTAAACAAGAATAATAAATGAACCTTTACATTTTCCGAATAGTCTAATAAAATTAATGAAAAAGCCGTTCCTCAAAACTTTCAATTAAAAAAGATTATTTTGAATCTTCAGTAATTTGATAACGTTCTAAATACAAAAAATAAGTTCAACTGTAAAACACAAAAAAAATTTTAAGATAAAAACGAACTGTTGATATTTTTTTCTGTTGATATTTTTTTCCTTTTTTTTTTTTACTGTTTATATATTTTTCTATTCTTTTCTGTTGATATATTTGTTTAAGGTTTTTTCGTTGAAATTTAATATCTTTTTGGAATTTCAATGTGATTTTTTTTAACCATCTGGACGTTCGAACATTTATTTATTTATTTATTTTTCTAGATAATGCAACATGATTTTTGATTTTTTAACTTGACAAAGTTAAAAAGTTATTATTTGTTTTCTTAAAAAATTTTGGATTTAGATATTTCAAATAGAAAATTTGACAGGAATAGAGAAAAACGTAACTATACATCTACGATTTCATTGCTGTTAAAAAATTTAGATGTTATTGTTTCTTATTATTTTTATTGAAAGAAAATGCACGCTAAATTAAAATAAAAAGAAAGATTTCATTACAAAATAAATCAGTTAAAAAGTTTCTATTTGTCAATTATTTAAACATAAATTATTAAAAAAGTTGTTTACAAATATAATTTATTCCAAATGGACTTGCGCGAATTATTTTGCAATAATCACATCTATATTGTTCATAGTGTTTAAAAAAATCCTAGAGTTATAGTTAAAAAATATAATAGAGTTAAAAAAAGTCTAAAATATACTAGATTTAAATTAAATATTCTAGAGTTATCCCAGAATTAAAAAATACGCCAGAATTATCATAGAAAATATCCTAGGTATCTTACAACCAGGTTACCATATCATTAACAAAGGATCTGTTGTTCTGGTTTATAATAAAATAAAAAACAGAGAATAAATATATTTAAATGTTTACCTTTCTTTTAAACTAAAGCTGGGTCATGTTGCCAGTTTTAACCTTTCAGCAAAATGTATTCGTATAATGAGATGGGCAGAAAAAAAGCATCGTCTCTACTTGAGATGCATATAAAGAATGGAAACAAACCAGCAGAAAAAACGAAAAATCGATACACGTAAAAAAAAAATAACAACATTGGTATTCCTCCGAGTAACATTGGTATCACGGTAAAAGGCTCCAAGGCCCTTTGACATCTCAGGTTAAAAATTTGCAAACTATCAAACGTGAAGTATGTTTTGCATACGTTGAACTTTTGAAGTCCATGAATTGTTAACATACACTCAAGAGCAAAACATTATGACCACCCCTACATTTTGCAATGACGTGGAAGGCACGTGATCAGGTGGAAGTGGTATTTAACTGATATTAAGTGGTGGTATTAATCCATGCCAAGGCGGGTTGAAGCCGTGTTGCGCGACAAAGGTGGGCCAACTCGTTATTGACAGGTGGTCATAATGTTTCGGCTCTTGTGTGTATATACATGGTGTTTTGTAACAGAATGATCACAAATAAAACTAAAACATGTCCACACAATAGTTTATTCACTCATTTTTTGTCAATATGTAATTTTTTTCAGTTATTAACAATATTTATAATTAGTTTTCCTTTCCATTGTTTATTGATGGAAAATACATTTGTATTATAATAATATTATTATGCCTGTGGTACCAAAGACCAAAACGCTAACCAATTAGCCATGATTCCAAGGGGTTTCAGATCCTTAGGCTAAGCTTCCCATATTTTTCAATTTGGCTCCGATTTCAATATTAAGTATCATCATCGGCGGAGTAACAGTCCATGACGGGCCAAGGCAGTCTGTCTACTAGCAGATTTCGAGACAGGAGATGTTTTCCTTTTTACGGAGTAGGGTTGTCAACCCTATGTCAAATGCTCTACAGCCATATTAGTATGAGACTTACAGTTTAAAGTGGATTCCGAATCACTACAAACACCCATGGCACCACCTGGACTCGAACTCGAAGCCTGTGACACAGAGCGCCAGATATCAAGTCACTCGACCATCAGGCCCCGAATATTAAAACACACCATATTAAATATATTTAGCCAAATTCAGTTAATTTATGATTTTCAAACGAAATAATTTTGTGAATCCTTATTAAAAATTTAAGTATTCAAAAAAGAATAGCAAAATCTACTTCAAATAAATTCAGTTAACTTCAATAAATGTATACAAGAGTAAAAACCACATAATTTAGAAATAAAATCTTACATTTTTATATTTTTACTAGCCAATGAAAATTATATTGATAATGCTACGAAAACCGTAGAAATATTTTCAAAGTGTGCACCTTTCAACATGAGATTTGACTTCTATTTAGTGAGAACTATTCCACGTTTTATTCCTTATGTTTAGCTAATAACTGGCTATTAGGTTTTTGCCGGTAGTAATTTAACCCAGGAACGGACTAGGGTAATAACAGTCATTTCAGAAATAGAGAGCAATAACGATATTGATTTGCCATCGAGATTAATTTTGCCCGAAGAAGAACTATTTTTACAAGACCCCTACAGGTAAGGATATTCATCGTTTTGAAAGGATTGCATTAGTTGTGATTTCTTCATTCACTTTATTCTTTCTTGCTTGCTTTGATAGAAATTAGATAAATTAAGTTCATCAAAAGCTCCTTTGCCACCATTTTTTTTGCATCCTATAAGTTATTACCAATCAATATAAAGTATTAATTATACTATATAACATGATTTTTATCTAGATGTAGATTATGTTGTTGTTCTAATGCAGCTGGCAATAGAGACAGTTAATCCCTTATGTCATAAGCAAGGGCTGCACCGCTGTTACACTTTTAGCACTACCCAGGGGGCACATGTAGATTGAAGATATGATATGGACGTGCGTAACACTACCCTCACAAGGCTCTACGACCCTATTAGGACCGGGACCTACAGCTTAAAATGGATTCGAACCACTGCAAACATCTATGGCACAGCCGGGGTTCGCACCCGATACCTTTGGTACCGCGTGCCAGAAAAAAACTTTCCGACCCCGAGAATTAAACCCGGGCCACCTGGGCCAAAGCAGCTATCCTGACACTAGACCATATCGAGTGATGTAGATTATATTTCAAGCAATTTTTGTTGATGTTTCTACAATTTTGTTTTTTTCTACAATTACACAAAATTCTTGAGTATATGAATGAAAATATTATTTTATGGAGAGTGCTCAGAAAAATATGGCCAAATTGATGGCAATGTGGGATAGAAGCGCCAAAAAGTTTGTTTTTTTTGTAACTGAATATGATTAAAGAAATGACACGATTTTGTATTGATGACTAAGAAACAAGTAAAAGATGGAATTAAAGATTAACTGAACAAAATGTCACTCAATGTACAAATATTTCGCAATCAAACAATGTTCTTGATATATCATTCAACGAATATTGTTCTTGAGAATTCTTTCAATGAATGATGTTCTTGAGAATTCATCTTAACTTAACCTAAATTAATTAAGTTAAAATTAAGAATTAACCTTAATTTCTTTCATGTGTACCAAGCAAAATATTATGAAAAGCTTTGGGCAATTTTATAAACCTGAGGAGAAATCTGAAAATTGTGATCAGATTTCTTTCATTAAAATGTCACTTTTCTATAATGCATTCTGAATAATCTCCATTAAAAATTAAATAGGATGCCACAACTATACGGAACACAAAACTCGATGTTAAACAAATTGATATATTGCGTACTAGTGTGCCCAAAAAGTAAGACCAATTTTTTTTTCAAAAACTCTTTATTTATTCTTCCAAATTTAATTCATCGCCTTCAAAGTAATCCCCTCCGGACACAGTGCACTTATGCCAACTTTTTTTTCCGATCCTCAATGCATGCTAAAAAGTCATCGACAGGGACGGCCTTCAAAGCACTCGCCGATTTACGTTGAATCTCTTCAGTCAACTCAAAGCGGTGTCCCCGGAGTGGTCTTTTGAGTTTAGGGAATACCCAGAAGTCGCACGGTGTGAATACGGTGGTTGTGGAACGATATGGGTTACATTTTTGGCGTAAACGTCACGAAGAATCAATGCAGTATGAACTAGCTCATTCAGTGTTTTCGAATCGAGATTTGACGCGTTTGATGCCCAAAATGTAATTGGCCGATCCTTTTGAAATTGATCATCAGCAAGGTCCCTCATTGTAAATCGTTGGTTTGCAAGTATCAAATCTTTAATTTTTTTTACGTTAGCTTCGTAGGATGAGGTTGGTGTTCGACCAGATTGTTCTTCGTCTTCAACGCGTTCTCTGCCTTTTTTGAACTGTTTATACTTCTTCTAAACATTTCTTTTCGATATAGGAATGCTCAACGAATGCCTTCTGCAAAATTCTATACGTTTCCACAAACAAAATGTAGTTCAAGTTCTTTGATCAGTTAATTCAAACATTTCAAAAATCTCCATTATCAGTTTTAGCGTCTCACAAAGCCAAGCATAACTCAAACATTAATGAATATTTTGACGTAAAATTTCACGCAGATGTCAAGGACAGTGCCGGTAACCTATAAATGAAAAAAAAAAATTTCATAAGCCCCGGTAATTTTCAATGGAAAATTGGTCGTACTTTTGGACACAGTTGTATAATAAATGCTTAAATCAATCTAAATAGATTTAATTTATAAATTACTGCAATTTTTGTGCATTGTTTCTTGAAACCGGTTACATCCAAATTGAGAATCACTACCATAAACATACAAAAATATAATATCGCATTCTTTGATATTTTCCTCACAAACGACAACTGACAATAGAACTATTTTCCTACGATTATTCTTCACTTTAAAAGGATAGGATAACTGCCAAATAACTGTCGATTTAACCTTGCAAGATTAATGAATGAGATCCTCATGTATAATGGACTGTGTTTTCATAAGGACTGTGTAATTATGTGGCGAAAAATGGAACTCGCCTGAATTATTCAGTTCTGGACAAATTACGCTATCGATTTTTCGCTCGTTAAGTCCAGATGACACGGAAATGTCAATGGCTTTCAAAGTGCTATCATTTTGCTTGATTGTCACACTCGATAAACAGATGGTATTCACACATATTAAGAGCGATATGGAATATAAATATTTTATATTGCATAATTCAAAACATGGTTCCTGATGGCTTTGTGATTAGGCTCTGGCGCTCGATGCCCCAGGTTTCGGGTTCGACTCCCGGCGGTGCCATGGATGTTTGTAGTAGTTCGTAATCCACTTTAAACCATATGTCTAACCCAAGGGTAGCTAACCCAAATGATCCTGCTGTCCACTTTGGAAATGCATCCTAACTCCGCTGGCCGCATATAAAATTATATATACCCATATTAGATTTAGACTTACTGTAGGCTTTTTTTTTTGGAATGAAAAATTGAAACATAATGAGTCTTGTTTACTATTATTCTTACATGTAAACATAGATAATATAATAATGATACTAAAAGCACATTGTGAAGAAAATATAACATAAAAATTAAATATATAAAATATTTAAATATAAACAAAATAAGAAAAATGAAATAATATTTTATTTTTTGTTTTACTAGTGCGATATTTGTTTCTCCACTCTTTCACTTCACTTTTGCAAATCGATCTCAATTTGGGAATTGACACATCGTAATGGGTGTTGCAGGTTAGCGGCCGTTATATTTGAGCGTGATTTGCGTTTGATCAATTTCATGTTCTTAAAAAACGATTCGCAGATGTAAATTGAACCAAAAGCGCTAACAACTTGAACTAAGAGTCTGATTTGCTCTGCTATCAACATTCAACTGTGCTTATTTATGTATGGCCACTGCGTCACTAAGGTCGGTTAATGAGTAACATAGAGCTTGTTACATCAGATATTCCAAGATGCACGCGCCACATGAGTTGCCAGAATATAATTTAATTATTCTGCGAACCCATAACTGTAAACTCATAAATAAAGCAGTATGCAATAATATAAAACAGTTAAAGTAAAACAAACTCATAACAATATCTGTAATATAATCGCAAGAATGTTATTTTAAAATCAAAGTTATTTTTTTTCTCATAATTTCGGCAGTTAATTTTTGAATATATGGATGCACCCAAAATGTATTTTTAATACATTGGTTTCTACTACTTTGGTCGTAATAAACATATTTTGTAAAAGTGTGATCCATCTCAGGGGCAGGAAAAATATTCATGGTGGGCTGCGTGTTAGCCACCCCAGATCTACCCTACCCCGTAATAAGGTAACATCTCCTGTGTCAAAATCTGCCAGTAGGCAGATGGCCTTGGTTCGGCCAGTAGGCTCATGAAGTTGTGCTTGTATGCGCTGTGATAACCGATAAACCGTACTGCTGGTCAGCCAGTTATCCCATAACTGTCTATAGTTATCCTATAGTTTTTATGGGTGCTTGCATGGCTTATGTCACGATCGAATAATGTGGATTCCGAACAAGTTGCAAAATGTTTCAAGTCTTGTTCAGTACAATCTAAGTTCAAGTACTCAAAATAAACGGCATCATCCAGGATATCTCGTCTGGAGGATATTGCGTGAAAATCATATGAATACAGGGCAGTTTACCTTTATTACTATTGACCCTGTAACTTGTGTAACATACATTTCCTATATGGTACCATCTAATTTCTGTTGTTTTCTATGTGCATTGCGGCATCAGAAAATTATCTCCAATATACTGCTCTGCGGTTTCGAGTCATCGAGGTGTATTCTACTACTACTAGAAATTCATAGAGATGATGTTGAGACAGTCTGTATTTCAAGCCTTAATTGAAAAAAAAAACCTCAAAAAATTCTATCTAAAAATAGTGTCAGCATTCTTCTTATATACATTCAAAACTGTTTTCCACATCTAATAGAGTATTTGGTACCTGATTATTCTTCATTTTCGGAAGCCTAGTTCGAAACCCATTTATTTATTTGAACTAAAAAATAATAAAGTTCATGTGGGACCTTATGGCCGAGCGACTAGCGCTCTGGCGCTCGGTTCCATAGGTTTAGGCTTCTTGTCCCTAGTGTGCCATGGATGATTGTAGTGATTGGGAATCCACTTTTTACCGTAGTTCCCGGTGTAATAAGACGGCGTTGGTCGTAGGGCTGACAACCCTACACCGTAAAAAGAAAATATCTCCTCATATGATCTGGCAATAGGCAGACGGCCTTGCCCACCATGGGGCTAAGTGCCAATGAAGAAGAAGAATAGATAGTTTTTGTGTTAAATGATTCAATATGCAACGAAGAATCAAACTCTTCAGAGTTTTTAAGAAAAAGAAGATTAAAAGCACATTAGAAATAAAATATTCATAAAAAAATCTAAAGGCACATAAAAAAATAAAATACTCTATACAAAAAACTAGACGCACAATTAGAACCAAGATATGATTTTCAGCTACAATAGCTTATTCTTTAAGTTGATTAATATTAAATTAAGCAATTATTAAATGAATTAGATTAATCAACTAATTACGCTAATAATTTCATAAATTAAAAAGAGCTTTATTAATTAAATTATGAGAAATTAAGTGTTATGAACGAATTATTAACAGCTTATTTGAGTGTTATTTGAGATAATTAATTGCCTTATAGTGGTTTTTCTAAATATAAATAATAATAAGATTTAATAATATAATTTATAAATTCTTTTATTTAAATAAACAAAATCTTTTTCTGCACAAAAGTAAAATAAACAATGAATAAATTATTAATAAAGCGTAGTTTCTCATAATTACAAAATACGAATATAAAAATATTAATAGGATTACTTGATCATAGAATATTAAATTATTAATTATTTATCTTTTAGTTAACCTTATCTCTTTTTGTTAGTCTATAGATCTAGTTAATTATTCATTATATTTTAGTAGTCTCGGTCACTAGGTCATAAAAATAGTCGAAACCAGACGACGAGACACTTGGCTCAGGTTGGGACAGAACACGGTTTTCTGGCAAAAAATCAAATATTGATCTAATTATTCTGATATTTATTTTCAAATATATAACCTAACTATATTATTTGTGAATAAAAGGTATTTTAGTAAAAATACAATGACAGTATTATAGTAGTGACGAATTATTTGTTGTATTTTTATTAATATCATAAACAAGAAGCAAATAGGAATAAAATATTTTTTACGTAAAAAAATATTTACTCAATAATCATTATTTTATTATAGTAGTGACAAATTACTTGTGCATACCATAAATAAGAAGCAAATAGGGATAAATATATTTTTGTTTAGTAAAAAAGATTATTAACTCAATAAGTATGTACAATGATTGTATTATATTAATAACAAATTATTTATTGTATTTGTGTTAATATCAAAAATAAGAAGTAAATAGGAATAAATATATTTCTGTTTAGTAAAAAAAATTATTTACTTAAAAAGTTTAGATTGATTTAGTAAATTGATTGAAAAAAATGATTTTATTATAGTAGTGATGGATTATTTGTATTTCTATTGATACCAAAAATAAGAAGCAAATAGGAATAAATATATTTTTTTAATAAAAATAATTATTTATTCAGTAAGCATACTACAGAATGATTGTATTATATGTAAACTATTTGTTATTATAAAAGACAACAGACGGCGCCACGAACAAGAGATGTAACTCCATATAAGGGTGTTGTCTTGTACGGGGATTCCAATGTAAGAGGAAGGGCAAGAAAGGAACGCGACGGAGTTGCTGATGGTGGGCGGTGGCTCGAATAAGTATTTTGTAATATGAATAAAATGTGCTTTTATATCAACTGAAAGTTGTCTCAATTAATGATAAAAGAAAAAAGAAGATAACATATATTAGTGACAAATTATTTGTTGAATTTTTATTCATACCAAAAAATTAGAAGCAAATAGAAATAAATATATTTTTATTTAGTAAGAAAGAGTTTTTTGTTCTGTAAGCATACACAAATAAGTGAAAGTAAAAAGATAATTCGTTTAGTTAATAAAAAAAGGACAACAAACAATTTGCTGGAAACTGTTTGCTTACAACTCATTTATAAAAAAAATGATTGAAAGGTTTATGTGTCAAAGATATTGCTCCTGACATTTGTTTTAGTATTTTGGAACAATAATGCTTGATAGTGATGGCTATAATAATTAAATTCTTGCCTGTTTTCAAATTATTTTGTCAACATATTTTTTATATTAATTATTTTGTAAACATGTTTTTATACAAATTATTTTGTAAACATATTTTTTATACAAACTATTCTGTAAACATTTGCATATTTTTTTTTACTACTACTACTAACTAGTTATATTAACTGTTTAACGCATTAACTGATTATTCCGAGTACACAGGTGTCTCATCGTTGTATCTTCTAGGAACATCCAGTACAAAAATTATTTTTAATTATTTATGCTCAGGAGAAAATTAATCTTCATTAACATAAAAACTAATTAATGATAACTCGTGTGAAAATTAATTTTTAATTCAAAACGAGTATTCATACTGGATTAAAACGAGTATTTTGCTTTACCTTGTATTATTTCTAAGGCAAAAACTTTATTCGTGATGTCGTATTTCTGGCAATAGTCATTCCATAGTTATTTCATGTTGTTTTATAGGTTCAATGTGGACCGAATTATGCGATTTAATGTTGCTTTATAGGTTCAGTGTGAAGTGATTCATTAGATTCGAAACTATTTCATGTTGTTCGATAGGTTCAATTTGAAGTGATTTATGCGATTCATACAACAGAAAAAAAATTGGAAAAACACTTATTGGTCATATTTCTTCCAAAATGAATGTTTTCTTTTATAATAAAAAAGATTCAGTGATTCAATATTATTGATATCATTTCATGTTGTTTCACAAGTTCAATGCGAAACGATTCATGTGATTCGATGCTATTTCATGTTATTTTACAGGTTTGTAAAGATTCATACGATTCGATGCGATTTAATGTTGATTTAAAGGCTCAGTGTGAGTTGATTCATTCAATTCGATACTTTTTCATGTTGTTTTTACAGGTTTAATTAATGTGAAGCTATTGGTACAACAGAAAAAAAAAATTGGAAAAACTTATTGATCATATTTCTACCCAATGAATGTTTCCTATTATAGTAAAAATTTTTTTTTTTCTGAAGCAAAACTGAATTTGAAAAATAAAACATTATCCATTAAGAAATTATCTAATTTGAATGTTGAAAATATATTCTTCTTTAACTAACTGCATTATGTATTGGAAAGAGCATGCATTTCTTTACACATATACAATCTTTGCTATATTATTCTTTAAAAATTAAAGTTTATCATCCATTTAAGTTATAACACGCATTTGAATATTCGACTTATTTTTTTAACAAAAAGTTATGAAATCAAAATAAAATGTTTAATAATACGCCTCAATAAATCACATTTTTAATTGTATCCTAACATAACAAACAATACAACGAAATCCTAATGTGATTGTAATATATTTAGTCGTTGCTTGGAAACCTCATTTACATATTCTGGAGATAAATCTGCAAAGTTATTAAAGTTATTAGTTATAGTGTGCATGTATTTTCTTTAAAATCCTTCCAAATAAAAGTTTGAACTATTTGCGAAAATATCTTGGCATCATTATATTTGTTCACAGTAATAACTTCAACATTTTATTTTGTTGTAATTTATACAATACAAGATTTAACCATGTAATATAGATAGACTTACATAAATCGGCTTTTTGTGTTGGAATATTTATTAAAGTATTTTTATAATATCCAATATTTAAAAAGTTTTCATTGTTGAATTGAAATTTTAAATATTGCCAAAAATTAAAATTGTTAATGTATGTGTAATTAATTATTCAAAATACACAACCAGTAAAGTATGTTTAACTCGATAGTTTTAATATAAATCAGGCTATTCTCTATTTTTAATAGTATAAAATAGTTTGCAAATAATTCAGAATTTCTAAGGATTTACAAATAAAGGTAAGACGATGGATTTAATAATTCTGTGAAATTTTATTTAAAATTTTTATTTATAATTTTTCTTATTTTTTGAAAACGCTCAATTTAATCCGCTGACTTGTTGGGCTTCAATAAAATTCAAACATGCATTTATATTGAAAAAGAATACAATGCCTTCTGAAAAGATAATATATAATGCTAATTCAATTAAAAAATTTTTTATGTATTTCGAAATCAAATTCTTTATTTTAAAATAAATGTTAGAATAAGTCTTCTTAAAAATCATTATACCATTTTTAATCAGAATTCTATTGAATTTAAATGCCATTGTAAAATTTATTGGCTTAAAGTGATCTATAGAAAATATTTAAATATGTCTTTACAAAGAAAAACATAAATTTTATTTTATTTCCTAACACATTTAAATATTGTAGAATAGGAATTAATCTTTTATGTTTGACTAATTTTTGTTTTTTAAAATATATAGAATGATAACTGTGCATTCCACAACTAATTCTGCACTTTTATGTAATCTTTTTAACGGTTATAGATGTCCACTCTAATTTCAATTTTTTTTTATTATTATCAAAATTCTGGAATTTATTTAAGTAGATTAAGTATATTCCGAATCTTTTTAATTTCTAAACCCTTTTCGTTGTCTTCTATTTAAATAGTTCGTCATTTTATGCATATTTATAAATTAAATTAGTCAAACCTAACGAATATTTCAATGCACGTTTTGTAGAATGCTTTAAACTCATCAATACAGTTTTGTTGTAAACTGAAAATTTTTCTAAGAAATCAAATTTTTATGAATATTTCTTTAACTTTATTTAGTAATATAGAAATAAATTCACTAATTCCTGGTGGTCATTTTTGCAAAAATTTCTCGAAAAGAATTTCAGAAATTTAAAATGAAATTGCAAATTGCTAAATACAAAAATATGATGTGTCGTTTTATACAATACTAACTCAGTGGCACTACAGTCAATGTTTGACCTTGGCCGTCTGCCTACTGGCAGATTCCGAAATAGGAGATGTTATATTTTTATGGTGTAGGGCTTTCAGCTTTATATCCAACGCTCTACAATCATATTAGACTGGAACGTACGCTTTAAAGTGTATTCCGAACCATTACAAGCATCCACGGCATCACCGGAACTCAACCACGAAGTCCCGTGCCACCGAGCGTTAGTAGCTCGACCATCATGTCCCCTTTATACAATATTGATATTCTACTAATAGAAATTATTTAAAAAAATATTTTATCAATTAATTATATAAATTTTGCTTAATAATAATTTTTAATGTCAACAAAAGTAAAAAAAAAAAAAATTGAAATAAACATTACCAAGTTGTAAGACAAAGGCAATCAAATACCATTACACTTTTTTTTTTTATTCTTTGGGATTTTATTTACATTTGTCTAATGTAAATATAAACAAAAAATGTGTGTAATATAGACTTCCATTAGCTATACTGTAGAAGGCTAAATATCCGTGTTTAAAGGCAGATTTCATGTTGTTTCGCAGGTTTAATGTGAAGCGATTCAAGCGGTTTTATGCAACATAAGAAAAAAAATAAAATGTTTAAAAAAAATATTGGTCATATTTCCACAAATTCCATGATTTTTTACTATAGTAAAAAAGATCTTCTCTGAAACAAAACTGGATTTGAAAACGTTATCCATTAATAGGTTATGTAATTTTAATGTTGCAAATATATTCTCCTTTAACTAACTGCATTAGGTACAAGAAAGAACATGCATTTCTTTAGAACATATATAATCTTTGCTATATTATTCCTTAAATATTAAAACTTATCATCCATTTAAGTTATAACACGCATTTGAATATTCGACTTATTTTTAACAAAAGTTATGAAATCAAAATA
>BPLR01002911.1:0-33433 GCA_021605095.1 Caerostris extrusa
TTTAAACAAATAATAATTTATATTTATTAATATTATTTTTCGTTGTTGAATGGTGGAAAAAATATGTATGAAATTATACATTTCAAAACCATTTCTACATTGTGTATTTCAAATATTTTTGCATTATGTTATGAATATTTTTACATTATAAAACATTTTTACACATATATGTTATGAGACATGTTACATTTAAAACATTATGTGGGAAGTGTGCACATTTAAAACATTTTTACATTATGAATGAGATTCTTGCATTTAAAACATTTTTGCATTATGCGTGAGTACATTTAAAACATTTTACGCGTATGCGTGAAGTTATACATTTAAAAGATTTCGTTTCAACAATGCTGGGCAATATGTAATGAGCTATTTTAAATTGAAAATAGTCGTGACGTATGTAAAAATGTTTTAAATTTAAAACAATGTAACATTTTTATATTATTTATGATACCTGTTGGTGGAACCTCTCACCCAAGCGACAGATTCTTGCATTTTTCATGACTAGCTGTCGGCTCTAGCATGCACTGGCTTTCCATCTCGCGGTATTTGCCATCCTTGGGAGTATACAAGCATGCACTGGAGGACCACTCCACCACTTTGGGTGTTCTGCCTAACTTGCAAAAATGAGCTATTATCATGGACACGAGGTATAAATGATACAGCGGACTCATTTTCCACTTTTTAAAGCGGGGAAACGCTTGAGGACCCACGAGAAGGAGTATGAGAACATTTTTAACAAGTGAGGATACAAAAATAAATTCGTAGAAACATTAAAAAGTACTTCACGAATCACAAAATTAAGATTTATGAACTTTCTTGAGCAGGTCATTGAAGCAAATCATTATTGGGTTTTAATTTAAGTCATTCATCAGTACTACTCTGTTTTCTACCTTCACACCAGCGTCTGCATTATATAAGCTAGTAAGATGTCAAATCATAGTTAAAATGTGTCATTTTAAAGATGTGAGTTTACCACCAAACCAAATTGTCTATATTAAAAAGTTATCAGGCTGCCTAATGCCCTTGGCAACGAATTCGACTAAACAGATCAACCTGAGTAACTCTGCCCGGCGCTGAAACTGGTTATAAAATACGTTTATAATTATGCGTGGTTTGATTTACCCAAATTCGATTGTTGGTGAAGCTATTACCTGGAATGCAGAATTCCACGAACCACTTGCTCTCACAACTTAGAAGCGTGCTTACATCCCACAATTTTTATTATTTGTAAAAGACTTCAGATTTTTAGTAAAAAATTGGAACAGCATAGATGTTGCTTTTTAAAGCTTTGTCGGGAAACATGATTTATGTGTTACACTCTAACTGTGCGCAACTTAAGCTTCAGTAGGAGACTTTGTATGATAAATAATTCTTAACCGAGGAATTGAGTTTCTCTATCTGCGTTATTTTCTTATTTTTGCTCCTTGCTCTTTCTACGAGATTCTCGCAGCTCAGTGTAGATGTTAAAAAATATTACATCCATTAACAAATGTTGCTATTTCAAAATTTTGGTTGAATTTCTGTAGGCTTGGAGGCTTTTGTGTGGCTTGCTGAGAAGTTATTGATAAATAATATATTGCAATGAACGGAGTCTATTTTTAAAAAACACATATATGTACAGCATATACTGTGTTAGTAAAATAAATAAATATAAATAAATAAAAACTATATAACTAATTAATTTTTGATCTGACTATCCGAAAAACTGAACCAAATATTCTAGAAATACAGTTAAGTTACTTTTACAATTATTTTATGATTTTTGTGCTTTTTGATACTATTACTATTATATATTTTATTGTACATGTATATATTTTATATTGTGTGTGTGTCGAGATTTCACTGTATAGGCTGGATTCTGGTTTAACGTGAGTCCTTGCAGAACCAAAGAGTAAACCTACTCTATGTTAAAAAGGATGAATATGCACACATCCAAAACAAAATACTTTAGCATTACATTATCCTTGTTTGATTATGATTTAGACTTCAAATTTTCCTAAATTGTGCTTTAAAGAAAAAATCGTTGTATTTTTCAGTCACTTTTTAATCACACTACCATCAAATCTTAGCACATGAGACTTTTCTACATTTGCACTCTAACTTTGTTTTAAAGATTGATTGTCTCAGGAGGAAATTCCATGTAATTCCTCATTTTTCAGAAATGTCCATACCCTAATGTTTATAAAAAAATCTCTTAGAGTGATCAATAATAATATTTTTTTGTATACTGGAGCTGAAATTCATCTCTTTTTGATCTCTGGAAAGCCATATTTACCAAAAATGAACTGAGGATTTCTGAAAAATGCTCTTACTCTGGGGAGTTTTCATCATGGGCACATTAAACTTTCTGGTCGATGGCCAGTTGTCAGAAAATATAGCTTAGTGACAGGTATGATTTTTATTAGTGTAGTGCAGTTAGAGTGTACCATAAAAATAAATTTCTTTTCACATTGAGAGCTATGATTTCTGAATGAAAGAAAACCAAAACTAAAGAAATGAACTTGTTAGTTAAAGCTATTAGGTTATTATCTATTTAGTTATAGTGGGATTTACCACTCAGAGCCAAAACATTATGACCACCTGTCAGCTAACAAGAGTTGGCCACACGGCGCGCAACTGCTTTAGCTTCAACCCGCTTAGCGACATGGGTTAACTACACCACTTGATACCAGTTAAATACAACTTCCACCTAGATCACGTGCCTTCACGTCATCAAGGCAGAGTTCATTGCTGAAAATGTCGAGTATCATGTTTTGGCTGCTTGAGTTGTATGTTGCATAGAGCCAATTTGTATAATGACTTTCACTCTGTCTCTGTCCATTTACACCGTTGAATGGGTACTTATACCAGCACTGCAGCTCTCGGCATTCCTGAGGTGCCCTTCAGCATCCAGTTATGGGTGGCAATCTTCTGCGGCGAGCTGACTACTGTGCCATTGCGGCCGCTATCTTCTGAATCGGTTCAGCCCATTTGGCCTCAATCCGTGGGGCAGACAGAGAACCAGAATTTCAGTTTGGCGCTCAGCTCTCTGGGTGATGTGTGGTCTGTGCTCTTCTCTCGTCACTCTGTGGTGGCAAATTCAAAGACGCCCCAGTCGTGGCTACCATGCGGTACTCATCAACATCTGGGGTTGCTTCAGCGTCATCTTCCTGGCGCCTCCACGGCCAACACGCATTGCCGCCCTCTTCGCTTCGGGCTCTTCTTTCATCTCAGGGTGGATGACTGCATGATGCTCAGAGTAGTAAATACTTACCCTAATACACTGGTGCTAGAATGAGATGTCAAAGTTTTATTGAATGCATTGCCTATATATACTCCCAAAACAACTCAAGATACAAATGAAATGTCTTCACTAACTTACTACAAGAATGCTGCTTCAGAAAAATCCTGGCAGCGTGATCTGGGCCATGCAGAGGGAAGTCCAGGGTCGTTCGCTATGTTTTCGAGGACACTCAGAAGTATTAGTGACCACGGAGACAAGGCAGACTACTCGTTTCATGTTGGCAGATGACAAAAGAATTCTTGAAGAATTCAGGACCCTCAAGGGGTGTGGCACCAATGATTATAAAGTAACTTTTCTGTTTGGCAACGCAAGATTTGCATGAAAGTTCCGTATTGCACTGACATACGATTTACACGCATATTGAAGGCGAGCTGACCATTGCCGTATGTATATGCGAAAGTATCGCTGGCTCTCAAAGGAATTCTAGATAAAAACTTTTTCAAGATAGCTTTTCGCTATTAACAACTTGTTGCATTATGAGTAATGGTTCCATGAAATGAAAGAAATTATGTCAATCTAGATCAGGTATGTTGCAGCGGTTCCTAGAGCACAGTACGCGTATCAGAACCTGCTTTCATGACCACAACACAAAGCTTTCCACTTGACTAAGAACTGCTTTCACTTGACTTGACTTGCTCTCTACAGATACTACTTTTTACATAATATGAAATCCTGTCTCTTCAAAATATTGCTTCAATGTGCAAGGAAGTTGATCACTGTTGAAACTCATTAGCTTTAGCAGATCTGTTATGCAAGTTGAGTAAAGATGTTAAATTTTTTCACTTCTTGATGGGGGTATCTTTCACATAATTTTTGTGATGATCAATAATTCCTACCTTACCTGTATTTGTTATTCTTTATGTAGCTCAAACAATTACATCTTTTATAAATTTCAAAGATTTACCTTTAGCGTTTTCATGTGTCTACTGATTTATGTTTAATGTGCGTACTATATATGTGCAAATTTGTTTTATCTATTAATGCTAAATTCTAATAATGCCAGTTATACCAAAGCTATTCATGTAGCTCGGGAGACTTTTATCATTTATTATAAAAGATTTCATAGCAATTTATTTGAATTAAAATTTATTTAATTATTTATTTTAAAAATTCAAATTTATTTTTGATACTTATACAAAAAAACATTATTTTAATATCTTTGTAAGTTTCAATATTTGTGCCATCTGTAACGTTTTCCGTACATAGAATACGGAAAAATATTTCTAAACTCTTATGCCGTCATAACATTCACTTCATTAATATACCAGGACTTAATATTGGTATTTTAACGTATAACTCATCAAGATACTTCATGAAATATCGTAGTATAAATTATAGCAAAAATAATTTTTGTTCTAAATGTTATATATATCTAAAATATAAATTTAGCTATAAATCCTGGAATGGAATAGTGATATAATCACACATTGTTGAGCTTCCGAGCTCAGAACTTGGCTTGAAACCGAACCATTCGAAAAGTCTAACGTGCTGCCTATAAGGCAGACACAATAAATCTGGATCGGGAAGTCTTTCCATCGAATTTGATCTGGATTTAAAAAAGTACGAATTTGTGATGACAAAGAAGTCAAAACTTACAATGCCAACTCTTCTTTTATGATAAGTCTAAAATAAGATTCAATCAGGGTAGTCAAATAAGATGCAACTAACAATGCTGTGTATATGAGGAAAGACAGTCATATACGAACTGCAGTTTTGAGAATGTAGTATAAAATTAAATGTACTTTCATAAATAAATTAAGTAATTGGAAATGCAGGTTTGGCTACCCCACCAAAACATTTAGTTAGTAAATGTACTGTTAAAGTACAATAAGTGCATAAGTAGTAATAAAGGTATAAATAGTAAGACATCAGTGGTATAATATTCATTGCTGTATTTTTTTCAGACTTTTATTTTAACACTTTTTAATTTTTTTATTAGAACTATTTCTTATATTAGAATTTTCATTAACATTTCCTTATACTAGAATTTTCATTTAAATAATTAACAAGTATTGTTATGTTCTATAAAAAAAAATTAAATTATTAAAGGATATTTCGCCAAAAACTAAAAAGGCTAAAAAGCAAGTTCATTTACATCCTTCACTTCAAATTCTCATTAAATATATAAATCATTTTCTTTTAAAAAAAAAAAACTTAACTTTAGTTCCACGACGTTTATCGATTTGTGGTTTAAAAAATAGCATCTTTGGGGTATAAGAAAATAGGATTTCCCACTAAAACTATTTGAATTTTTTTAATCAATTTCTCTTAATGAAATATTTTTTAATGAATTGATTGCTTTAATTAAAGCTGCATTTTTTTCTTATAAAAGGCTTTTTTTTTCGATGATCTAAATTAATGATAAACTAATAAGTGACTACAAGAATTCAAGATAAAAAAAAAAGTTAACAGATTCCAAGGCAACATTATTTGACCGTCTTACATTTTTTTCTATTACTTGCATTAAATTATGAGACTGAGTACATCATTAATACTACAGGTTAATTATTATTATTAATTAAGTTTAATAAAGAATAATTATTAAACTTTTTCACTTCAAAATATAAGTAAAATGTGTGTCTAGAAATGGCATATGTAAATGCCAAGAGAAATTTCAATTTCAAGTTCTGAGAGATTTTTCAACAAAATAAAAGACGGCACAAAAATGTTTCCCGACGTATAATTATTATTAACAAGTATTGTTATGTTCTATAAAAAAATTACATTATCAAAGGATATTTCGCCAAAAACTAAAAATGCTAAAAGCAAGTTCATTTCGCGTCAATTCAAAGGAAAACTTGGTTCCACCATGATGGTGCACCTGCATATTTTTAACATTAATATCAGGAATTATTTAGACGTTATTTAGTATTCGAATGAGAGATAAACTTATTTCTTGACGTCTATACCAGCAGATTTATTATTGTATATTTATTTTCACCATAGTGCATAAAAAAGGGTAAGATCGCAATTTGGAGGACTCGGTTTGGATGAGGAGTGTTTTTCGTTACCAAGTTGGATTCACTAATGGTTGGCATCCATGACTGAAATGCACCTTACAATGCCGTTTTTCGCAGATTGTCATGCAACAAAATTTTACGAAAAAAAAAAAAAGACGCAATTTTATGGCACAAAAAATAATGAATTGAACATAGGTTACATTTCGTATTATCTATGCTTTTAAGTCTGGAAGCACGAAAAATGCAGTTTAAAATAATATCATACATACAAGTAATTATTATTTTAAGTTCTTAAAGTGCTTTTTTCAACAAAGAACATTTTTTGCCTTGTCATGTCTTATTTTTTGTTTGCGCCTTTAAACGCTACGTTTGCCCATGCTTTCTTTTACACAAAATAACTGTTTTAGTGAATTGTACTTTATCAAAGCTTATCATATGATTTTAGAAACCTCTTGTATATGTAGAAAGAAATGGAAAATATTTTAATAAGATTTATTCAATTCCTTCTATTAGCTCACATTCTCCCTATATATATATATATATATATATATATATATATATATATATCTTGTTCAATTTTTCAAATGTTAATAAAATACTTTTATTCATCCACTCAAGTTCAAAATTTTTTTTGAACTTGTAGTGGATGACACTTGATGTTAATACAGTTTTTACAAATATGAATTCCTTCATTAAATTTAAATAATTAATTTTTAGTCTTTGTTTTAGATTTACGTTGCATATATATTCTACCAATAGATGGCGCCAAATAAACTTAAAAAAAATGAATGAAAATTATGTATAAAAGGATTTTCTGCAATATAATGAAAAAAAGTAGGAATTGACTTTAAAAAAAAACTTTTTATTCTACTTGCTTTTATTAAAATATGCACGTAAATACCTTGATAAGTAAGACATCAATTTGGGAACTTTAAATCTAACCACAATTCAACTTCACCATTAACAAGTAATATAAAAAAAAAAAAAAAGTCAACTTCTACTTTTTTTCACTGTATTGCAGAAAGTCCTTTTATAAATAACTTTCATTCATTTTTTTAAGTTTATCTGGTGCCATCTATTGGCAGATATATGCAAATTTAAATATATAAAAAAACTAAAATTAATTCATTAGATTTAATTACTGAATTAATATTTGAAAAACTGTATTAACATCAGGTGTCATCCACTACAAATTTAAAAAAAAAAATGTATTTGAACTTGAGTGGAGAAATAAAAAGTATTTCATGAACGATTGAAAATTTGAACAAGATAGAGAGTGTGTGAGCTAATAGAAAGAATTGAAAATATATATATATATATATATATAATGAATCACTCTTTGTAAAAAGCGTAGTAAAATTTGTGATACATTCTGATTTATTAAGCATTTTTTTTTCATTTGTTTTAGCTCCCTGAACTTGCGCACGGGTACGGCCAGAGGCAGCGCTGCAGAGTTTTTACGTGTACAAAGAAAATCCCCGAGTTGTTTCAGCACATCCAGCGATATGGAGTACACACTTTAGAGATGGCCTGAGCAAATAAGGTACCGTGCTTTTAGAAAACTCTTTTTTCTCTATAGGTTTCGCTGATCATAAAAAAAAAACAGTGACATTAATTTTATTCTTACGTTAACAATTATTTTTTACTTTTTAGTTTGATTAGCTCTAAAATCGTGTTTTTAAACTATAATTTTTACTTTTAGTTTGATTAACTCTAAAAGCGTGTTTTTTAGTATTTTTAAACCATAATATTTAAATGAGGTCCCGGTATGGAGGACTGGAATTATAGTTCTTACTTCTTCTTATTACTCTTAATTTAATTGTGAGTAAAACAAAGGCTAAATACGAATGTGTCGAGCCAGCCAGGATTTGAACAGGGAATCTCCGATCCGTAGTCAGGCGCGTTGTTGCCACTGTCCCACGTAGGTTTGAATGTCTTAGGTACTTTCATTCTACATGGGTTAAATTGCTCTTCATAAGTTAAAAATAAAATCACTAATCCTGGCGATCCTAATCATGATGAGATAATACAAAACTTATCAAAATATTTTAGTGTCGTCGGTCCTTGATAAGTCTCTACAACGTTTAAATTAAATCTGATCGCTTAAAGTAGGGCAAAAAAATCGAGCCCAAAGAGTCAGTTACAAACATACAGGTGAAACTAATAAAAGCGTATTAATTATAAAATGCTGTAATGGACTCTATGAAATAAATTTAATTTTAAAAAAGTTGGTTCTGTCGTATTTATGTTAGAGGAAAATTAAGCGAAATCACATTTGAGTTTAGAAAATTTTTTTTTTAGGTTTTTTTTCAAATCAAAGGCGATATGAGTGAAATTTTAAAGTAGCAATATTTATGCAAATAAATCGTCTAGAAATCAAATTTAAAAAGCAACTATAGAGAAACACTAAACTTTAAATTTGAGAAGTATTATTATATAATTTTTGTTCTGTCTTATTTTACAAATGAAGATCATTAAAAAAACAGCACACTACATTGAACAATCACAAAATTCTCCACTCAATTATCTGAACCAAAATCTTAAAAATATGATCAACATTTTTCTTTATTAAATAAAACTTAAGATAATTATCATTTTTAAAAGGTATAATATTTTTTTTGTGTATCGATTATCAGTATTTAATATAAAACTTGGATCTTCTTATGTGTCTGGTGGATATCGCGATGAGTTGAACTAGTGAAACTAGATTCGAAACCCTGACAAGCGATTCAAGACTGAATGCTTCCATCTCAAAAGAGAAATGAAGGAGCAAACAATTGGAGTGACAAAATGTGTAATATAGTCCCACATCCATAATAACCTTGAGTAACGTTAAATTTGTTGTTGTTTCTTATCCCACTTGGTAGACATCTAGACCAAGCCCACGAACCCGTATGGATTCATATATTGTATGAGTTGAAGGGAAAGGGGCAGCTTCTGTAGGTAGGTTTTGTAGGTTCTCCCATAGGTAGAAGTCTGACTTTAGCTCTGTGACGCTCTACTGCCATATGAGACTGGGACCTACGGCTTAAAAAGTGGATTCCGAATCACTACATACATTCATAGCATGTGGTAGAATTTTTCAAATTCTTTCTGAAGAATTTGAATTTCAACTTAAGGTTTTAAATATGAATATATATTTATTTATTCCACAAACAATTTTTTCCACAAATAATAATAATTATTATTATTAGAATTATATTATTTTTCTATTTCTGTCAATAAAAACCATTGTTAGCTTCTCGAGCAGTGCAAAAAAATGTTTTTGTTTGTTTATAATGTTTGAGTAAAGTGCACAGTCCAGTCACATTAATGTGACCACCACCTACTCCCTTCGACGTCAACGGGAAATAACCAATCACAAAAAGGTAGGTGGCAGCATATTGCAGTGGGAGTGTATATAAAGAATTCCACTTAATACCACTTAAATACCACATTCCACACTTCATTTTTAAAGCCAGAATATACAAGAGTGTATATTCTGGCTTTTGACAGGTGGTCACATTAATGTGACTGACTGTGTATTTCCGAAATATATTACTATGAATTCTTGTTATTTTTTTTTACGGAAATCAACAAATATTTGATTTTCATTGTTTGTTATTACTTTTCCAAATTAAAGCGATTAAACTATTATCGATTTCAAGAAAATCGCGTTAGCTTTCGTAAATGAAAATTTTATGTAATCTTTTTTAATAATCAAGAAGCTAACTTATTAATTAATATTAATTATTTATTTATATAATTAACTAATATTATTAAATAATCTGCGCAAATAAATATAATATCACTGCTGCATTCTATTTTTTTTTTGGGGGGGGTATCAAAAAGAATGTTAGTCTTTCAAATCTTCACTTGAAGGAAGACAGATTTTATTATAAAAGTTTAGCATTGGTTTCAGAAATCTATCTGACGTACAATTGAAAAGTCGTTTGAGGTTGGTATCTGCTTTTCATTTTTGATTTCTTCATTCATAATACTTTCATTTGATAGCATATTTTGATACATAAAATTTGAATCAGAAAAACAGATTTTGTGAGACAAAATCATTTGAAGTTCCAGACGTCGTTAGAGAACTAATTTATTTTACAAGTATTTTACCAAATATAAGCTTCATTTTCTGTTCATGGTGCTTATATGAAAATTATTCCTGCACACTCAGCATATTGAATAATTTTCTCATCATTTCAGAATTTAAGAATACTTCGTAAAAATTCAAATCTGCAATAAATTTTGCTATAATCCTTCTTGATATGTACCCTTTTTAGTATTTTTGAATTACTTCTCTGTTTTGAGTGTATATACATTACCCACAATATTATATTCTATTATATGAAAAGTTTTTCAGATTCCACAGATTATGTTAATTTTTCATGCTGTTATGTTTGATAGAATGTTTAATAACTATAACAACCATCAAAGTATTTAAACTACAGCATTCATAACTACTTATTTTAGTTTTGAAAATCAAATTAATTTAACAAAAAGATTTCATCAAAATTTCTAACATGAATAGTAGCGTACGGGGAAGAGTTCCAGGTTGACAGATCTTCCTTTCAAGCACGTGTTGACCTCTACGTTAGACCTTGGAACCGAAGATTTGGGAGGGAGAAAGAAGAAAAACAAGTAATATAAAAATAAAATTTTTAAAAGTCAATTCCTACTTTTTCACACTATATTGCAGAAAGTCCTTTATAAATAATTTTCATTCATTTTTTAAGTTTATCTGGCACCATCTATTGGTAGATATATGCAACTTAAATCTAAAAAAAAAACTAAAAAATTAATTAATTCAATTTAATTACTGAATTGATATTTTAAAAACTGTATTAACATCCAGTGTCATCCACTACAAGTTAAAAAAATGTATTTGAACTTGAGTGGATGAATAAAAGATTTTATTAACGATTGAAAATTTGAACAAGATATATATAAGGAGAGTGTGAGCTAATAGAAGGAATTGAAAAAAGGAGTGAATAGTCGGGTGAAAAGTTCTAGGCAGTACAGAGAGTACAAAGTCCCTTAAACGAACTTGTTTTTAAGATGATTTTGTAAATATTTACCGCGTACTTTGTTTTGTGTTGCAGTTGTGCAGTGCTGTCTTTTCAATTAAAAAAATATATATGTGGTAGTTAAACATTTCATAATATTATTATTATTTCAACAAACAATTCCGTCTCTACCATGAAACAACACTGAATCAAGACCACACTTATTTCAGGTCTCAATCAGTATTATGATATTGACCATACCAATGATTATTTCATAGTAAAACTTATAAATATTATATTATATTATTTGCTTACTTTAGTTGATTCTGTAGAAATGAAAGGTTAAATTTTATTTACTCATTTCTGAGTAAATTTATCATAAATGAACTTTTCATTTGTTAATTGATTCCTTTTGTTTGTGGAATTTTGATGATATCCATAGAGATATCAGTAAATGCTTTATTACGTAGATGCATTTGAAGTTCAAATTAAAGCTAATTGAATTTTATTTAACATATTTTAGGAACAAGCAATTAGACATGCTCATTGGAGATACCGCTGTTTTGAACTACTTCAGAGGAAATGATCCTGGATGTAATCTGCACCTTCTGGCTGATTCCATTTTCGACGACGCATATGCAGTGGGAGTGCAAAAAGGATTTCCGCTAACAGTAAGATTTTTGCTATAATTAAAATTTCATTATATATATATATATATATAATATTTCTCCTAAAAATGTTTTCGTATTTATTTAGAGTAAGAGTCTCTAAAACTATGGACCATGGGCCAAATCCGGCCCGCCAGTGTCATCAATCCGGCCCGCGACAACGGAAGCTTATTGTTGCTGTAATAAGTTGGATAAAAAAACACAGAATGTTAATAACTCGGTTTATTGACTTGCTAGGTAAAGCTTAATGACAAGCATAATACGCAGAAAATTTAACTTAAGCATATCAAATAATTGAAATGAATCCCATTAACATTATAAACTAGTGAACATCCCGCGGATACCCGCGGTAGTTATGTTGCAAAAGAGTACCCATATGTATGTATATCGATGTTTGGAATGTAATTATCCTGAATCAAACATAAACCTTCTCGCTCAGAGCGCGTACTCGGCGACCGTCCAGAAATTACAGATAATGGTAGAAAAATTAAAACGGTTTTGGCCCTTGGTACTTACTGAGTAAACAGTATGGCTCTAAGGCTAGAGAAAGTTTGGAGATCCCTGATTTAGAATATAAATTATATTTTATATGCATGCATTTATTTATTAAAATTTTTATTATTTAAAAATAAGCGTAACATATGTTTTTGTACCAACTATCTGCTTGTAATAAAAAGCTAAAAGAATACTATTCCAAAAAAAAAAAAAAAAAAAAAAATTCCTGTTCCATAAAACTATTGATCCTTCTTGGCGATTTTGTGTCGTTACCTTATAATGTTTACTTTAAACTGACAAGATTCCCTGGATTTTATGACCTTCTAGTAACACAGCAACAGGCTCAACTAGCATATGGAGGACACAGTTTCAAATCCGCTGGTGGTCTAAGTTACCCATCTCTGCCTTCATAAACCAGGAGACTCGATGCCTTTCTTAAAAGAGTATGTAAGCGGTTAAAATAGATTCATGAATTTACCCTCATATGAATAGCCCTTAAACTTCATCAGAAAGTATTTATTATTTACAATTTTCAATAGAAATAGTTTTGTTTCAGTAATAATCTTATTTCAGTGAAGGAAAAATAATATTCAGTTATTTATCTTGAGAAGAAATAATAAAAAACATAGTATGTTTTCAACAACAAAATTTGATTTATATCATTTAATGTGCCTAGGAAAATGGACGTGGAAAGGGCATTAATATTGTATCTAAAAGGACATTGAAACAAAAATAGGATACAATATTAATCTAATTGAATCACGTTTTTAAAAATATAACTCTGAAAAGGGCGTCCCGCTGTCTTCAAAAAAAAGGTCGTTGGAACAAATAATTTTGAGAACACTGCAGTCATTCTCTAATTGTGTGGCGCCATCTATTGTTTCTTTATTAAAATATAGTAGTAGTATTGAATAAGTATGACAAAAAAAAAAATTTTTTTTTTTTTTTCTCTGTACGGTGTGCTTGCTCAGTTAATCATTATATTCTGCTGGTTTTATTTATTTTTGATATTTACTAATTTTAATCTAAGACATTTCTTGTCACTTCACAAATTCACAACTCAAAACTTATGAGAGTTGTGTCTCAACTATTAATCACAAAATGTAGAGTAATATTATTAATCCTAATAATAAAACAAATTTAGAAAATAGATGAAAGTGAAACAAAAAATACAAGCAAACGAAAAAAGAAATAGATTCTCATCTAAAGCAGGGCAAATGTGTGATCATAGAATAATATAATTAATCTTATTTCTATCCATTTTGTTATATTTTATGTGATGGATTATTTGATTACAACTAATTAAACATACCGAACTGGTCGAGGTAAACAGCTAGGTATTTTTGATATAGTGTTTTGAATTAACGAATTTTCTAGCATTTAAGTATAATTAATTTAAAATTTGATGAAATAAATTTTTATAGAATTTTAAATTAATTTTTGTAAATGGAAAAAGATTTTTAAAATTACTTGTATCAAAATCGGTGGGATGACTGTCAGATGTCATATGAAAAACAGTAATTAGCAGTAATTCCTTACAAATAAGAAAACTTAAATTGTTCATAAAATAGCCTCTTAATATTTTATTAAAAATGAAAACAATACTTTGCACAGTTGTAAGTTTACTCTGTTCCACAGAAAAAACTTAAATATTCTTTCATCAACTTTAAGAGATGTATTCCTGTTCTCTATAAACTATCACAGACATGCGACACTGTTGAATATAACTACTTTTTTTATAATTTTTAACTTCAAAAATGATTTTTGTTCAACTTTACTTTTGTAGAAAGAGATAGCAATATTCTTCATCATATAATAAAATTTGGGATCAAAGCGAAAAAAATATTTTCGTGAATATAAATGAGAACAAACAAAAAGGTATTTTTGAATGACAGTAATTCATTTAAAAAAATTAAACAGATATAGTTCTTAATGCAATTTCTCTCTTCTTTCCTGCATTTATGTTTTTATCATTGTCGCTTGTGATTATTTTTCTAAATGCATCGAGCTACATTCTACATACATCTTTATTCTACATCGAGTTTATGAGATTAAAAAATACTATGATAGATTAACAAGATATAGGAATTATAACTGACCAACAACATTTCGAAAAAAAAAATGATTGTTTATTTTAATATGTTGTAGTGTTAGATTGAGCAACCAGAGGGCACAGGTAGGAGAATGTGAAATGTACTTCCTCTCCAGGTGAGAATATTTAGGGGCAACTGAACATAACTCCTGACCACAATAGGAGACGCTCTCGCTAGTGCATAGGAGGAAGCATGGTTACAACGTTTATATTTTGTCACTTTGTAGAAGTAATGGCATTAATTAATATTCTTGAGTAAGAAAAATATTTTATTAATAACGCACCATCTGGGATCTCCTCTTGAATCGATGCCCATATACTTTGCTTTCTGCAACTTGTGCTCAGGATAGGGATGGTGGAAGGCAGTAAGCAAAGGACGAATGATATTTGGAACTAAACTTCTTTTTGTTCTTACTTGCTCAAAGCTTTTAGTGTATAAAATCTCCGTTTCCTTAGGAAGTGATATCGGAGCTGCTGCTGAAGTACAGCGAGTACGGGTACGTGGACCAGCTGGAGAAGAAGTGGTACGGCCGCGTGCCCTGCTTCGATGACCGCTTGCACCGCTTCAACCAACCGGAGCCCCTCACCGTGGAAGCCGTGGCAGGGGTCTTCATCATGCTGTTGGTCGGGGTGGGAGTGGGCGTGCTCATCCTCGTCATGGAGCACATCATGTTCCGGTACGCCCTGCCCCTACCTCAGAAGAGGCCCAAGGACTGCATCTGAGGAGCCCCAACCTCATGTTCTTCAGCCAGGTAACTTCTATGGTTTATCTTACGTTAAGTTCATTATTTTCACAAACTATGTTGTAGGTATTAATTTTATATTTTATGCGTTTACTGATTTCCACTTAAAATAATCAAATCTCCAGTAGAAGATAGATTTAGAGTCGAAAATTACATTTTCGCATGTCCCTAAAGTGCAAGGAGGTTGTTTTTCTGTGACTCACTGTGACAGGGTGATTTCTCTGAATTATAGGGTGTTAAGAAATTCTACAATAGAAATTAGCAACTGATAATTATAAATTAAAAGATAAGTCTAAAAATAATTATTTCGATAATAAAAGGGGAAAGAAATGAACTCAAAGGCAAGCTCTTAATTTAATACTCGCTTTTTTTTTTTTTTTTTTTTTACCTCATACACCGTCGAGCAGGCTTGGGTCGTGTAATATAAGAGAAAGCGAGAGGAGTAATGTCGAGAAGTAATTTCACTTACCGCATATTGCAATATGGTCCGGAGCTCTGTGATTATTATTACTGGCAAATAGTAACTCATAGTATCTTTAAATATACTCTGAAAGAAAAAAATCAATTTCTTAAGTCGCCGTTTCCATTTCACGAAATGATATATAGTGAGCTGAGTTCTTACCAACATATATAAAATCAAGGAGTATTCTCGTATTGCTGATTAGAAAATTTAGTTTATGAACCAAAAATTTAGTTTAGTTTAGTTTATGAAAACCAAAATTTTATCATACACTTTACGAATAAAGCAGTAAAGCAATATAAAAATCATTTGTCTGTGATATTGTATGTAAGTTGTTGCATAATGCTAGCCATTATACTGCTAGTCATTTAAATTGCTGCATCAGAAAGGAAAGAAAATAACAACAATATTTATTTATTCATGTACTGATATGGGAGTGAGTGATTAAATTTAATGATAGCTTTCAGGTACAAGTATACAGAAATTAATTCTCAAAACAGAAACGTATAGCAGCAATAAAAACTCTAATTTGGCAAGATCTCCAGTTGAACAGAATGTGGATGGTAGATACGAGTATAACATTCCCCGTACCCGAAATTCTATACCAGAAATCAACCGTTTTGGTCAGCGAGCACTTGGTGTGCCAGCCTTTAGTAATCGTTGAGTAAACATTTTCAATTGGTGACAAATCTGAATCACTCTTTGTAAAGATAGAATGTAGTTGAACTGGCCAGCAGTCGACAATAGCGGCAATTTGTGGTCGTGCATTTTTTCCGAGAACGGTGGTACGATTGAGCCTGACATACATACAGCACAGCCACAAAAACTTCACACGTCAGAAATTTAAAGGTGGCGGTGGCATTAATTTACTGGATACAAATTAATACATATGTGATCAGTATCTATAGTATCAATATGGGAGCAGTCCTACACAATGACTCCAACCGCTTTTTCCATTACCATAATGATATTTTACGCAGAAGCGGATTCGTCTGAAAGCACAATATGATACCACTCTTGCATCCTGTTCATGACTGAACACAATTCTCTGCCTTCAAAGTCATCTAAAGTCACGGCAATGGTCAGAGTGATCTATGTATGTATGTATGAATGATTGAGAAAAAAGAAGTCATTTTAGTATCCGGTGTAAACTCACAGTACATGAAGTAGCTGTACCATACCTCAAGGTCCAGATATCAATGTCTCTTCTATAATGCATTAGTGACCGGGATTCACTGAGCTTCCCGCACAACGTTTTTATATTTGCTCCTCGAATCAGCTATTCGATATTTTGACAAAAGTCTTAATACTGTGTATCCACACTGAGAATTCTTCCCACCATAGTGGTCGTTATAAGAACAGGCTGTGTTAAGGGAGATTCATTTCAAAAAGGGAGAATCCAGCATGAGTTTAGACTCTATTTTATTATCGGCGTCAATTTGTTACTGAAAGAGTAATTGATCATCATCTTTTTGTTTTTGTCAATGTAGCATGCGAGCTTACAATCGATTGGAAATCGATTATGAAAGATTTTAGTATCCAGGGGAAACCCAACCTTAACTCACAGTAGGTGACATAACTGTACCATTCCTCAAGATCTAGAGGTTCGCTCCATATTCAGATGTTTCATTTTCAATTGCTTTTGTTCCACTTTTGTTAACCTTTTTAAACAATATAAATTTCCCAAACTGCTAATTACTTGATTATAGGATGTCTCAGCAACGGGCAATAATTTCTCCACACTCAATTAACTTATTGCCATATCATTTTATCACTTACATTGTGAAGGAATTTCTAAACAATAAACAAAACATATCTTCCTTCCTATTTGATGTCTTCAATACCTCAATTACTTGATGAATTCCCCTTCGAAAATTGAAAACCGATTGCAGAAATATCTTATATCAAGTGTTAAATGAAGCATTCTGACAAAATGGAACAAAAACCTATCTACTCGAAATGGATTTGTCGCACAGTAACCTGTTCTTGTAGCAACTACGATCCACCAGATAACATGGTGGGAAGAAATAAAGTGGGGAACAGACAATGTAGAATAAATTGCTGTTCCGTATCTCTTATCATGATCTTAGTATCCCGGCATGAAAAGAAATTTTGTAGCCGATCATGGCCTAAGTTATTTGGTCAAAGATTTAGTAGTCAAGCCATGATCATACCACAATAAAATTCTGACACAAAATGATAGGATTTTTAATACTTTTACACAAGCAATCAACATACGAACGCGATTTCTCTAGGAAAACATTAGACTATAGAGGGGGGATCTTACCTTCTTTGGGATTGTACATTGAAATGTTCATCATTTGCAAATGTATCTTGCTGTCTTGTTGGTTTAGCGTTTTTAATGACCAACTGTGTGATTTTTATCACTTCCTTTTGATAGAAAAAAATATTACTATTGATGATAACTTGGATTTTTACAGAAACTTTATCGATTCATCAACACAGTCGAGCTCGTTTCTCCTCATCATTCTGTCAAAGAAATCATTTCAAATCTGAGAGAAGGTCAAATTGCAAGTCTGTTCCAGAAAAGCGTAAAGAAGGTATGATTCTCTCTCTTATATGCTAATTTTATTTGTTTGTTAATTTTGATATGCTAAGTTCCTGTTAGTATACAAATATTATTAATATGTAATGGGAAAAATTTAAATATTGTCATATGTATGCATATTCATCTTTTTTTTTTTAAATGAAATAAGTTATTTGCGAATTTTTAATTGAATTAATTTTTAAATCCCTCAACATCGTAAAAATATAAAACTTTGAAATTTACAGAGTGTTTGAATAAATCTTATTTTGGTTGCAGAAATTCAAGGAAGAAGCTCGAAGAAGGAAAAGCAAATCACAATTCTTCGATATGATACAAGAAATAAGAAGAGTGTGAGTATTAATTTTTGTCTAATCGTTAATTTAGTAATTACTTTCATATTTTATGATTAGCAATTATAACTTTTCACTAAGTTATTATTACAAAGGACTCTCCAAAAATTTTTAAAAGTGTAATTAAAATATATTATGGTTGAATATTTGTTTATTAAAGGCCTCATTCGTTACTTAGCCTGATCAGGATTACATTAGCACATTATTACACTTGCATTTATTTAATTTAATTTAAACTTGTCTAGTTAAAGTACAATAAAATGTCAAAAAATTGCTTGCTAAAACTTTTTGCAACCAAAACAATATATTTCTGCATGCTAAAAATATTTAGATAAAATATTTACAAAATAATTTTATTAATTAAACCGGTCTAAAAATATAGATCCCGGTATTTTCAGATATTGTTTTAAAAATTCGGACTACAATTCAATTTTCCGCTTAAAACTTGTCTAAAATATAACTTGTCTTGAACCTTGCTTTGGAATCTGTTGCACCTGATGTATGAATTTTAACTGATAGCAAAAGCTCTATCCAATTCTTGAAGGATTAACCTCGCATCCTGGAAAGATGGATATCATTGCCGATTTGGCTGCTTTTGCCCACTGCGGCACTGTGTGTTTGCAGTGGATTCTGTGGGTATATATGAAAACGAAATTGCTGATCTGCTTGCCTGGGAGAGTAGAGAACTTTGCACTGTTCCTTCTTCCGATCCATGAGCTTCTGAGGTACATTCCTATTTCTGGCCAAAGTAAATACCGCTAGGAAAATTCCACCCAAGCATCACTGATATGCCGCCAAGTATCCTGGATTGTCCTTGCAATGCACTTGCCCAAGATTTACTCAGACTGCTTTATCTAGGCTAAGGACTGACCACATAAGGAGATTAACCTTCAACGGAAATGTGAAGACTTATGCCTATTGACACTGCTCAGCCATCGTTTCTCCCTCTTATATCATTGATTTTACTGGTGCCTCTGTGGGACAACTGTTAAATGTGGGAAAGATTGCTTTTGATTTGCTAATGCGACATGGTATTTTAGACCTGGTTTAGATATCTAAAACAGGGGGATGAGAAACAACAACAATATAGAACCCTATCCAAAAAGTGAATTAAATTTTTCAAATACCATGAAATCAGACAAAATTGCTGCATTTGAGTAAAACCTAAAAATATGAAATTTCATTTTTTTTTTCCATTCACTCAAAAGCTGACTTATGAATACGTTATTTAGTTGGTTTATCATTCATTCTCCGATACATTTTCTCACTCGCTGAATTGCTGAAAATGAGAAAAAAAATCGTCTTTAATGGAAGGAAATTTTATTGATAATTTCCTCCACCCCCGAGGTTAGTTGTAAGCCATTATTATCTTTGAAAGACCGAATTGTAATGTATTTTTCAATATTTATCAATAAAGCATTATAAAGTGAAAATAAAGTAATGCTGTAAAATGAAAAGTAGTAATTCGAATTTAGTATACAAGAAATTGTAATTATAAAATTTAAAGCAAAAAATTTAATTTAACATTAAGAATTATTGCTATTATTTTTTTGTGCCGAAAAAATGATAATAGCAATAATTCTAACCATTATTACTTTTGGGAAGATAGGCCTGATTGACGTTATAATACATGTAAATATAGCAACCATGATATGCGTTCAGTACACTAACCCTCATTCTTTGCAATCAAGATACAGCTCAGTATAACAATTTTCAATGTAGCTTAAAACACATCATGCAAAATATTTCAAACACATAAGGAACTGAAGATATTTTGCACCAACAATGAAGTATTATTATCACAATAGAAGGTATTTTAAGATAATCTATCCCTTTTGATTTTAGATTAAGACTCATTGGCCGAAATGGCCATTGAATAAAAGATTTACGACCAATAAATCTGTCATCTATAAAATAATACTGGAGATAACGTTTTGAGGTAGAGCTCCATTTTTCAGTCTATGAAGGTGCACCTGACTAGCCTAAGGATGGTTCTTAACATTTATGCGGAACAATCGAAGCGATGTCGATGTATCGAAATAATGGAACAGGCAAAAAAAAATTCCAAATATTTGGGCGCAATTGCATATCTGAAATTAACTGCTCAAGTCCACTCTGTTTTTGTTTAATCATATTAATAGTCATCTTATCCAGTTAAAATTGTATTTATTTGAAATGACTCTTTCACCAGGATGTTTCTTTTTTAATTGTCAAGGTTTTTAATTCCGCTTCACCCTAGACGGCTTCTTTCTTTTAAATTTTTATGATGTTCAAAAGATGGCACAACTATGTATAACTGATAACCAAAGTTACGAAGGAGCCTAAAATTGTAATTATCCGAGCATCCAGAAGAAATATAGAAAAGAAATTAAAAGCAAAAACAAACTTTTTCTGTTTTACCTACTTTTCTGCCAGAACAACCATACAATGTCAAAGCATTGATGGTTAGGCCATTTTCGTCAAGAAGAGAGCATGTAAATTACAGCCATTTAGTACACTCTAACATTCCCCGAACATCTCAATATCAATGTGAACTCTTTGTGCTCATAACATAGTGACCATCTGAGCTCCGTTCAGACCATTAAATAGGTTAAAATCATATAACGATTGTTTTTGATGCATATAATGGAATTTAAGGAATATGATTCGGATTTTCTGATTATTTCCCGTAAAATTATGGGCATGTTTTTGGGTTTTTATGTATAACTTGTATACCGGCAAGCCGATTATAAATTTTAATATTTTTTAAGTAATACAATTATGCTGTTACAATTATGTTGAAAGCTGCATTTAGGCGAAGCTTTCACTCATTTCATCCATAAAATATTTACAACTAAGCGTTAACAATTTCAATTAGAATGACAAAGTAAAAAAAAATTATTCTCCAGTATAATTTTTGGCATGATTCTGTTGATTTTGCGTTTCTTAAGAGTTCTAAAGTGAAACCTTAATTGTATTAATGATTATAACCCACAAAATTAGATTATTAAAGATTTTAATCCTTTACGAATTTGGTTTTTGAAACAACTTTAATACGATTGCAGGAATTGACTATGAAGATATCCCTTTATCGAATTCGTATATTAACTAGACTTGCAATCACTGGACTAGAATTAGAAGAAACTCGTTTGTTTCTTTTTCTACATTTATATATTTATCAAAAGTATGAATACACAAAGTTTATACTTTTTTATTTTTTCAGGGTTCGTCAGCAAAATGACCCAAAAACTTCCATGACATGGGAAGATTCCAGGACTCAGCTGACCTCACCTCCAAAAGTACTGACACCATTGGAGGGGGAAGTTCCGTGGGAAATTGAGGAAAATGAAGAAGTTGAAGAGGAGGACAGTGATGATGATGATGAAGAAGAAGATGGACATCATTTTCAAATTCCTGAGATCCGATTTACGTCGAGCTTTCAAGACCTTACCCAAACATCGGTGCTTCTTCATTCCTACACGTCGAGGTTCATATCAAATTTTTCCTTTTATATAATTTCAATTAAACGTTTAATTAATCTAAATCAGTTATAAATAATTTTTTTAGTGAATTAATGAAAAAAATTCTTAATAACAAAGTTGAATTAAGAAGACGATGGCGAGGATATACCAGCTATTGAATGACTATGTAAAATTACTAAAATCTCTTCTTAGCTAATATAATACCATAGTTAATATGATTGCATAGATGTCTAATTGAATTAAAATTTTAAAATTTACTTAAATTAGTAGCAATAGTTATATAGAGAGAATTTAAAAGATTGAGAGACCATCTCTCAAATTTAGAAGATAAACACGCCCAAAGCTAATATAGACAAGGATCATGAAGATGGTACTAAGCTCTATGGCACCATCTTATAAGGAGGTTTTTGTTTTCCAATCCTTCATTATTTTAAAAATTTAAAAATACTAAAATAACATATATATTTTATATTTTCCTTCTCAAACATTTTAAAAATTAATTTTTACCAATGCAGTTTGTAATGAACACATGATTGCAGCTATGATAGCTGGAAGCCCCTTCTCCCTCAAACCTATCTGAAGGGATTTTCCGACAACTATATTTTCCTATAACTTCAAAGACATAGGTACAATTAATAATGCTTCGATGGTTTATTTTGAATCAAGCTTCCTCCCCCGCTTGGAAACTCAACGTGCTGCTCAAAATCGAACTCAAAATATCAAACTGCTTCAAGCTTTTATATTTTTATTTATTTAAAGGTTTTTATAGAAATAAATTAAAAATTTAAAAGCTGGTCATAGCTATAATTTTTCGTGGATTTAATATGGAATTAAAGATATAAACGTAAACTGTGATATTTCTCAGAACCAAATCATCTTATAAACCATTTTTTCTAATTTGTTGATAGACATGCATTCCTATTGCAAATTATCTTCAAACAAACTGCATTCGTATCATTTCAGGTATTACTCAGAATCACCCGAGGAGCCTGACTCCTTAGTGGAATCCTACAGTTCGACGAGCACTGCCACTTTTTTCAATCGCATTCGAACAAGACTGAGCGCTAGCGCCAGCGACTTGACATCCATGCAAGTCAAAGAGGATCCTTGGATGAAACTCGGCGTCTTGACTTCCCCAAGGGTTAGATCTCTGGACGATATTCAGACCTCACGCAGGGACTCCTTGACAAACGAAAACAAAGAAAGAATAGAGTCACTGGAATTTGCCGATAACCTCAGCGCCACCTGGCGATCATCTTACACCATAGATGAACTGAGGTTGCTTTCCATGAGTAAAGAAGACATCGTTAGGATGTGGCAAGGTTCAGAAAGGGCATTACTTAACAGACTTCAGGATACTTTAAAAGAGAAACGCCTCCTTGAGCAAAAATTAGCATTCATTCAGAAAACAATACTCAAACCTCCTTGAGGAAAAGCAACAACGAAAATGAATTACAGGAGAATTGATTGAGCAAATATGCAAAGATTAAAATAAAGCATGATGTGTTCATTTTAATAATTTAAAAATGGTTGGTTGTCAGTGATGATGATATGAAACATTTGGATGAAATAATTTCGGTCTTTTATTTACATAGCAGCACTAGAAGCTACAATAGAATTGTTAGAAAATTCAGGTCATAAATTGAGCTTTAATAAATAGAAAATCGACTACAATTAGTCCAAAAGAATATTTGAAAGTATAACAGAGGAAAAACTATTTTTTAAATTGCTAATACGTAATCAGTAGATGGATAATAAAGCGTGTCCAAAAGAGCACGAAAATAGTGTTTAGAATTCTAAGTATAAAAATTTATTCTGCATTGACATTTTCCCATTTTTCTGATGTAGTTTGTTGACTTTTAAATTAAATTATTTAGATTTTTCCATTTCACAATGAATTAAAAAATTATTTATTGCTTTAGCATTAGAATTGGCATTGAAATTCTTTTTTAAAATTAGAAAATTAGCTTAGTTTTAGATTAAATATTAAATATAAAGTTCCTTTGATAATTTCAAAAAGGAATTTAATATGCTATTTTTTAAAATATGATTTGAACTGAAAAATAAAAGATTCTGTGAAAATGTTCAAGAAAAGTTTAATTAGTACTACACATTTCCAAATATTAATAAAGGTGCTATATCTTTCATAATAAAAGAATCTTCTTAACGGCGAATATATAGTTCATTTTAACATAAATAAGCTGCTAAAAAATTCATGTTTTTAATGTATCTCAAATGATTTTTATATTATCTTTTATTGATCATGGACTTTTCTGTTTACTTTCAAAATAGGTAACAAAGTCCAACAGCGAATAATGAATTATTTATAGTTTCTTTTACCCATGCATGAACTATTTCAAACAACTACACATTTTGAAAAGGTAGCAAGAAACGAGAATCATAAATATTTTATTTCCTAAATTTATAAATAAAATTCCTTTCTCTAGAAGGGTTTATTAAAATTTATTGTATGAATAATTTATTCGAAAACTGAAATTCAAAGATTTGCAGTTGCTCTTATTTTTTTTTAATCACTATTAGTTTTTAATTCTAAGAAGAAATGGTTTATTTAAAATCATTTTTTCATAAAAACGAAAGAAAATTTATGACAAAGATTGAAAAGAAATTAAAATTTCCTTTTACTTTAAAAAGTTTTCCGAACCAACATTATGATTTTTTCAGTAGAATTAAAAATAAAAAAAATGAATTCAAAATATAATGTTTTCAAGTAAAAGACAAATTTAATTTAAGAGAATACAAATTAAATTCTAGCATAAATTACACAAATAATAGATTTTAATTTGTTTAATTTTTTTTCAATAATAAACATATTTTATTTTCATATTGTAGGATTTACAAAACAAATTTCATCAATTTAAAAAATATATAACATCCGTATATATACAACCTTAATATTTTCAAAGCAAATTAAATTATTTTCAAAATTGTAGATTTATTAACTAATAAATGATTGGAAAACGAGCAAACATAAATTGCTTTAAGATATATTTATTAATACTGCTTTATTTATAGCTAATTTTTTAATTTTTTATCCATTACTTATCAAGCTTTATTTAAATGTAATAAAATCATCAAAGCATTAATTGAAATGTTTATTTTATCAAATAAATTAAAATGATTTTGATTTATAGACTTCTTAAATAAAGCGTATCTGTAATCCCTCTTTTTTTAAAATATCTTACTAAATGTTTAAATGATTGAATACAAAAATGTTTTCTTATAAGTTTACTTATTAAATTTCATTTAAAAAGCATGTATATTAGTATATATTAAGCCAGCATTTCTTTTAAATTATTTTGTAGTTATGTCCGATACATATATGCAGAAGTATTACTCAATACGAAAACCTAAATTTTATTAAATGTATGCAATAATGCCTTCATTTTACTAATAGAAGAAAGAATGTTTTTACAGGATAAAAACTTTTAAAAATCATTAAAAAATACTTTTAACATTTTTTGAAAAATCAAATTTTAAAAAATCCTTTTAAATCCCATCAAACCAATTACTTCATCAGCAGACAATTTTTTATTTATTTGGGAATTTGATTGCAAAAATGTATCCCTCCTACTTGTACAATATTTTGACATGATTAAAAAGTATACGTTTTGGAAATCTAATGCATTAATAAATAAAAGTAGAATTCAAAAAAATCTTTATTTATTATTAATTCAGATATTCTCAGCAATAAATAAAATGTCTTAAAAAATGTAATAAATAAATTTTTAAAACACATTTAGTTAATATTGCATTTAATTTAAGTAATATATAATTTGTTGATATACGTATAATTCATTTATATAACACACAACCAAAATTTCTCGAGTTTGATTTCTACAAGCCAGTTCGGTATTTTTTTTTTTTTTATTGCTTTTCATAACTGCCCATACATAAATTATTTAAACCAAGTTTATTATATTTTAATCAATACATTACTAAATTTATATAGGTTGCCTTTAATATGCATTTATTTTAGTTTGTTTTTATTTCCTCATGAAACAAAAATACTTTTTAAAAACGGCAAAAAAAAAATTAATGTAGTGGTAAAAACAGTCTACAAATTATTATTTCAAGATTTTAATACGGCTATTTTTTATATATATATTTCTCCCATTTTCTATAATTCATTCATTATTATGAAAATGTGCAGAAAAAAAAAAAATGACAAATAGAGTATGAAGTACTTTTCTGTAAAAATTTGCATTAAATCAATCCAAAATTTTTTTTTAAATAAATGGAAAATATCTTAAATAATCTATGTTCAAAATGCCAATAAAATAGCATTAAATAAAATAATTTTTAATCAAAATTTTAGTATTAAATATATTTGAATATAATTTTGAGCAATATAATTATTAAATTTTCGAAGTACAAATTCAAAAAGTTTTCGTTTTTAGGGAAATGTCTAATTATTAAAAAAGTTTACAGAAAATTCTATAGCATATGGCTTGGTCATCAGCAAATATCTTCTTAATATGTAAACACTTTCTTATCAATAAAAGACTTTTTAAGATACATTACTTGCTAACAATTTAAACGAACAGTATTCACAAAACTACAAAATAATTTGTAGTTACTATGAAAATAAATTTTCATGAATTTCAGTAACAACCCATTTGTACAGAATAATTTAAACTTCCTGTAAGCCCAAAGAGATGATTTGGATGAAATCCCATCATCCTGTATCAATCCAGTGTATTTGCATTAAATGGAAATAAAAGTTTCTCCCACTTCCAATATTTCTTTTTTAAATTTTTAAAAAAAAAAAAATTATGTACATACATTTTCTGTTTAATTTCAGCAAAAAACACATCAATCAAATTCATTCAGAGAAATTTTTAAATATTTGAAAAAAATTAGTTCTTTAATATTAGAGAGTTTTTGCATAACGTTTTTATCGTCCGTATTTTTCTCCCTAGTGCATGCTCATAGGAAACATTACAGAATATGCATGCGCAATTTACTATGAGCATGCGCTAAGGAGAAAAAATACCGGACGATAAAAACGTTATGCAAAAACACTCTAATATTTATTCCCGTTTATTATAAGACAGCCTGTAAATAACAGAAGTTAGAATGTTGAGAGTTCAACGATATGCACTATAACATCTCAGCCTATATTAGACCTATAACGGCTTCAAGAAGAGGGCCAAAGGAACACTTTAATTTTTATTTACAAGCACTATAAATGTATATACAAATAATGAACTCTGAGTTATTATACAAAGAAATTAAAAATAAAATTTGGTCACAATTGCACGATTAATTCTAAGTACAGTTTACTCAAAGTGGAAGATTTTTCAGAGTTCTCGTAAGTCTACGTCGAATCTAATTGCCTGGTCTGCAGCAGACCTTAATTATCAAACGCCACGATACACGACCACAAAGGGGTTCCTTTGAAAAACCGGCGGAAAACTCCGGCCTTTTCAGTACAATTCAGAGAAAAAAAACGAGTCGACTCGTCGCAGAACTCTCTACTTCACCAAAAAAACCTCTTTAGAAGACGTCCGTTCTTTAATCCGTCAAGAAGGGGATCATCTTCCCTCACTTCTCATTGGAGTGGAGCATTTCTCAGTTCGTGAATAATACCAATGATGGAATGGAACAACTCATGTTATAGTTCTTATTCAATCTGTAGTTATTTCGATCTGTGAAGTTCCACAGATGATAATCACTAACTTCCTGATTCTCATTATGCAATGATACCGAATATCTGCTTTGCTATCATTTGAGTGACAGGTTGTTCTCATAAAAACACACTATTTGCATGTAATATAACTAAAACTACAATACTGGCTTCTGTCTGCATCTCAAATTTGAGTGATGGATTATATATTTGTCAAATAACATACATTCCTCTCTCCCTGGAAATGAAATGCCAAAACTCCGTTTGAGAAAAAATGCTACAACAACAGAAAACAATGACCGGTTCGTCGCCAAGAAAAAAATAAACTTACTAAGGAGTTATTACGTAAAATGAGAATCAGACATTAAAAACTGAATGAGTAGCTAATTTTTGTTTATTTAAAAATGTCTTGTTCCAATTACATAATTTCCATAAGACATTGACATTTTTATCTATTATGTCAGGAAAATATTAACATATAAATTATAAAAAGTAATATATCTTTTTTATGATGAAATGAAATTTATTTATTTATCTGGTGAAATAATAACAAATTTTAAATGATATTAACTCTGAAAACTGTACTAGAAAGTTTAACTCAAATTTAATAAAAATTATTTGTTATCATAAGAATAACAAGCATCATTATTATTGACTTTGTAATCTGGTTGAATTCTTTATCTCCCTTTAATTTCACATATTTAGGAGGGTGTTATTTAAAAGCAAAATTAATCAATAACTTTTATTAAACCAAAACTCATTAAAGATTTATGTGCAAAAATTTACTAATAAGCACAAAATAAAACAGAATATATTTTATGTGATGTAACCAAATGAGACATTCTTAGAACAATTACGCTATGTAACAAAGACTACTAACTTTGGAAATTTATTATTCATATATAAAAAGCATTATATACTACTTCAAAAAACACAAAAATGGGTACAACATATGATTGATTTTGCAAACTTAACAAACAGACGCAGATATACAAAATGTTGATTTATTTATTTTTTTTTTTGTATATAGGATTTTTGCCATTTTTTTAAAAAAGAAATTAATAAATTAGTTAATTTAGCAAATTTTAATTATATAACTTTAAAAATGTAATTAATTCACCTTGTTAAGAAATTTTAATAAATTTATTATTTCATAATGTTATGCTATTTTTATATATTGCTATTCAACATCTAATAATTGCTTTTTCAATATCCTAATAAAAATATTAAACTCTGATTTTGATATTTGATGTAAAATGAACAGAAATATAAATGTCTAGTCTGGAAACCCTTGTTTTAAGTTTCATTAAAAATTCGGTATCCGCCATAATTAACTTTTAAATTTTGTGTTGATCAATGTTATGGTGGAATTAAAAAGCTTGTAAAAAGTATAAAAAACAGGGGGAAAGTGAATATGTCATAAAACTTCATGAAAATGTTTCCAACATAGAAATTATTTTTGCACGTTTGCGTTTGTGAAAATGCCACGACACACACACACACACACATACAAGACCAAATGGAACCAAGTTTAGTTTAGTTTGCCTCATGTGGTCATTTTTGCACATTGCACACTTTTGGGCTAATAGACCGGGACCTACTGTTTTTAATGTGAATTCCCGAACCACTAACAAGCATCCATGGCACCATCAGGATTCGGACACCGAAGCCCGTGGTTCAAAGGCGAGAGCACTAGGCAATCGAGTCCCTCAGGCTTCATGGAACCAGAAGACAAATGAAAAATCACGAGTCTCTACTTCATTTCTTAACAAGGACTTAAAAGACTTTCGATTTTTGAAAGGTGTGATCCAGATTACGAAACCAATGGAAGAATAAGCAGTACTCAAGGCGGCTACGGTTATAGTATATGACTACTAAAAACAGAACCATAAAAATGTTTATTGATTAGTAGTTGCAGCTGATATTGATAGTTGGTGATGGCCTTCGAATACAAGAAAACGAAACGAAGTTAGTTATTCATTATAGTAAGACAAAAAAGGTTTGATTAGAATAGAAGAGGCTAATGGGGTTGATGAAACAACTGAACGTATTTATATGAAGGGATTTATCATTATTATGATAACCAACAGTTGAAAAAAAAAATATTTAATGAATTTAACTAATAAAAATATAAATAAGAATAAACAATATTTAATATTCTGCTTAATTTACAAATTAAAACATTTTATTTCAGACAAAATACTAGCAAAAATTATGAATGCTTAAAATATAATAAAACAAGTTTCAACTTTCATTGAAATAATTAATCAGTAAGGCTGAAAAAAGCTTTTTCAAAACAAATTATACCATGTTACAAAATTTGAAACTTTAATATTTAAGACAAGTGAAAAAAATTATAAAACGTTTCATAAAAAACTGGAAATCTTTATTAAAAAAAAGAAACTAACTTACTCATTTTAATAGATAGTAAGTGAAAATGTTATAAACATGTATGTCATCTAACCCCTGCAGATGGAAAATAGATGCGCAACGTTAAATTTTATTACTCGACTGAGAAAAATACAGCCTTAGCAAAAACATTTGGCGAATGAAATTGCTCAAGTCAACACGAATAACGAAATATTATACAAGAAGCATCTAAATACAGTTAGTCTAAACAAGTCACCCACACCTTGAAATAACATTTCAACAAACATGAGCAATGAAAATGTTACATATATACAAGAAATGAATTGAATGAATATTCAAAAAAAATGCAATGTTTAATACATTAAATGCAACGCTACATTTAATAGCATTAATAAAAGTATAAATTGTTATCATACATAATTTTGTGTTATCTTATAAATGTACCATCTGCTGTTTGATAATTTGCTCTAACATTATTATCAAGACCAGATTCTTCTTAAGAAGATTACCCATTTTCCAGGTATTTGGGAGTAAATCAACTACTTTTGAAAGACACAGATCATTCATTTGAGAAAGTTTCCTGAGTTGGTAAAAAAGAAGCCACTTTTTGCGCTGTTGAGGATAAAGTTTCGAACCAGTTTTTGAACTAAATTGTTTCAATAAGATGTGAGATTTTTGAATCAATATATGAGCCCAACTCAAAGAATACTTTCTGCTGAGCTTTCCAATAATGAAGCGTAGCAAGATATTAACGCGCTGACTTGGATCATTTGGATCATTAGAAGGTCATAGAGAGTTTACGAGAAAATACCAAATTCTTCATATGTTAATTAAATTCATAATAACTTTTGTTCTATTTTGATGATTTCATATCCTCAGTTTATTACAAGTTTTGTTATTATTTTATGTCATACAGTTTATATTTTATTATTACCAGTTTTCCCAGAGCCAGCCATATGTGATGCACTTCCGAACATTTAAATGCTACTTTTTAACACAATTGTAAAACAGAAAATTGTTTACATTTTTATTGTAGTTTTTTCTTGATTTTGCTAGATTTTTAAATTCAACAAATTTGTACCTTTTGCACTAACAAAGTTGAAACCACAATCTCAGTATATATCCCGTGCTGTTCTCTGCGGGATATAAGCCTAAAACTGTAGCAGGAGACATCGGAAGAAATATGTCAGTTACCACTCCTAGGGTGGATAGCTCTATTAGTGAAACAACTTGAAGAGCCATATATACCTTAAATCATTTTGGGGAACCTCAGTCCCTTCGATGCTGTTTAATTTGAAATGAATCAACGTAGTCTACTCCACACCGCAAAAATGTAGTAATAGGGGAAATGAGTGTGTGCTGGCAAGTCACTAATCATTTAGTTCGTTAATAAACTCTAATTCTGCAACATTATATGCTTTTCTGGTTTGGGCTACAACTCTTTCATTCACTATAACCCTAATAATGATGTGAATGAAGATTCCTTTGCAAGTGTAGATCAGCATGCAAGAGAATTTCATAATGATGTCAATGAGATCAGTTAAAAAATGATCCCTTATGGAAGTAAGATGGGATGTTTGTGGCCTTAACATTTGCATATCCCAAGCGACTGCAAACATGAGAATATGCGTATTATCCAAAAATAGATTTAGTAACAAGAAATTTACTTCTGCGGTATAATGCTTGATTGCTTTTTAATGCCATTGATTTCATTATTAAACTTAATAAAGTGCACTGATTTGATTAACATGCTTATAGCATTAGTAAGGTAACATTTAAAAAACCAGTTACGTCATAATTTGAATTTCTGCTATTATGAATAACCTTAAAAAATATGCTGTTGCAATTTGGAAAAAAGATGAATATTTGGGAAATAAATCATTCGCATTTGGTAAATGATGGGCTGCAATAGATGCTTGTATACAACACCTTCCTTCAGATACAGAATAATTCAATGTTGATAAAGATTCTGGTAGGAAAGAAAAAATGTGTTGCATCGAAACTTTTACCACACAACCACAGTGAAGTAAGTAGTGCTGATGATGATACACCGCGAGTCGCGAAATCTGCAAGATCTTCACTTACACTAAGCATGATGTCACTAGGTAGAGAAGACAAGTCTTTATTTAGCCACTCTATCGGCCACGAAAAGTTGGTTGATAAGGGTTGGCATTAAATCATTATCAGGCAAGTACGATTGTGGAATCCGTATGAAAATGGGATTTGTGATATAGCAATGATGATAGATCAATTTAGTTGATAGAAATGTTCCATACAATTCCAGTCGAGGAAGTAAAATGGTTTTAAGTGGTACAACTTTAGCTTTTTGATTAGTATTAGCTGAACATTAATTTTCTATATTTGACACAGAACGAAAGTAAATTTCAGAAGCACGCGCTTTTTCTTAGGCATCACTAAATCCATGCAGCTGAAATTGGTTGTTTGGATCAAACAACAAGTATATTGGAATTTTGAAGTCTGCCCACATAGTATGTCTTTTGACAGTATCCTCCATTCAGTTGCAGCGTCTCTGCCAGAAACGATTTCCTCCCACTGCAAGTGATATTTCTACAGATTTTACATGATTAATTTGCACCGGGTGTCAACAAGTGACAACCATACAAGAAAGGTTGAATGTCTTTGCGGTTTTGAAAGATGCGTTCTTTTGGTTAAAGGTGCCGTTAAAAAAATTCAAGTGACTTGACTTGAAAAAGACATCTGAGGCGGGATGCCATAGGACACAAAGTTTTTACAGTATCATATCAGTGCTCAAAGTATTTCATAGACGCAAATCTCCATAAATTAAGTTCCTAAATTCATTGCAATTAGACGCCCTTTTCTCAAAACAAGTCCAGCACTTGAATCAACTGTGCTTGTGTAGATTTGAAGCTTTGAGCTTTAATTACCACGCACCCGAACATCAGATCATCTGCAGTACCGTCTTTGCGCAGGGCCGGCGGAGTTATGCGCTTTTTTGTTTGTCCAACTGCTGCAAGTGGCTAACTACAACGTACAGAAAGCGCTGATGACGCGGTGCTATAAGCAATTCTCTTTAATCGGGTTTCATGAATTGGTTTCTAAAATATGAATCGCTCGTCTAAGAACTATTCTCGTCATGTGAAACTCTGAGTCGCGCCCTTTAATACGATTTGCAGATAGTAATTTTATGTATTTTCTCTGTCTGTCACGCGCTATTTACTTTGCGCATCCTAAAGCGGTGAAGGTAATGTTGTTGGTACCTATCTGCGGACCAACCATTAGCTTGTCATTGAGAGGAGAAATACCATTTGAATGATACTTAGGAGATCCATCAGATAGTAGGCGGGGAAATTTGTCACCACTTTTATTGGCTCAATGCATGTGCT
>BPLR01002913.1:0-24380 GCA_021605095.1 Caerostris extrusa
GCCAGCATCCCGATGATCGTCGCGTGGGTAGTGGTGTGACTCGCGCCGCCGGGCATGGCTGAGTGGTTGAGGCCGGTACTATATTCAAAATGGTTATGGTACGAGGCGAGATCGGGAACAGTAAAGCACATAATAAACAATAAGAGGAACGAATGTCTCCATCAAAGTTCCAGTTCTCCAATATCTTTTATCTTTTATCAATCATCTTTTTCGAGTCCCCATACCAGTAGGGGAGATGGTATCAATTGTTGGGCTATGAGACCTGCCCACAACAGACGATGTTTTTTACGGTTTCAGTATTAGACTCGGGGCCACTGGCGCTGCCTTCGGCCTCCCCGGAACCACAGCTGTGTTAATGGCCGCCATGGGGCCATCAATGTAGTAGTTCACCCTTGGGCCGTAGGTTCTGTCTCATGCCATGTCTCTCTCTCTCACAGAACCTAATCAGACTACTCACCCAATAATACCCTGCAAAACCGTAAGGGCAACTCAGTTCTAGGCACAGTGATGTGGTGTTGCAGTAGACTCACCACAGAGATGTACCACACATAAGACAGTAACTGCACAGACCAGAGCACCAAAAGTCTCTCAAGGTTTTTCCACGAAAGTTTGACGTAACACAGGCAAATGTAATTTGATATCCAATGATGATTGTACACAAAAAATTAAAAAAAAATGTTTAGATTAAAGTATTCTTTTGGGCTAAACAACAAAGGATCTGCTGGGACGCCATGGTGCCAACTGGCAATGCTATCAAACGTCGGAGCCTCTGTACTGCTTGCACTCACTTCCCAAATTACAATTGCAACCACCTACTTGGCCACTTCGAAAAGATTTTGACTAAATCCCAACGGTCCTCATTCATTTTGCCTTTTAAATTATTAACTGACATGTATAATTGATATATTTATTTTCATATATGCTTGCCTTTCAATTTATATAACATTGGCACTATTTTTTTCCCACTAAATTCACATATTATGCATCTAATACTTTGTCGAAGCTGAAAATTATTATCATTATTTTTAAATAATAAAAATACTTATTTGGTGTCTAGGGCATTTGCGGCGAGAACGTTTCGTTTTAGATTGTCCTGTACTTCATTACGAAATGATAAATTTGAGAAGCTTATGATTGTATTTTTTTAATATATTTGTTCGTTTCAAAATTTTTTTGATTTATAAGTAGTTATTTAGAATAATTTTTTACATGTCGAACTGTAATTGCACTTTTAATAAAAACTTTTGTAGAATATTATATTGAAAGAACTCATGCTTATTGTATTGTTTTTTTGTTATATATATATAATCCATCTGTGAATACAGCAAAAAGTTGTAATTAATTATTAAACATTCATAATATGCAATTACTATTTGCCTTTTGTATGAATTTTTTAGTTGTAATTTATCAATTTTATTTTGAGGCTTCAACTTGTCCATGTTCCTGTTGCTTATTTATAGTTACTTTAAGTTGAAGCATTCTGCGCTGGGAATTGGGCTTTTAATACCTGAATGGTTTCATTTCTTTGTGGAAGCCTGAACTTTCTTTCTCGTACAGAGGCACAGTGTATAAAATCGGAAAATGACAAATAACAACGTTTTCATATCAGTATTCTTCAGTTCAGTATGCTTGCATTTATCTACTGGTTGTTGTTCCTCATATATCGGTGGCAGAAATTTCACTTCCCTTAATATTAATACCCTGCTCATCAACTACAATGCTGGTTACTTGCTTTTGATGATTACTCTTCTTGGATGTTCAGACTTGTTTTTCATGTGGGCATCGATTCTTCCCTCAAATTATTCGTGCCCGATAGCCTCCCTTTTAAATTACTTAACTCTGTGATGGTCGTCGCCGGGGCGAGGTCTAACTTCAGGACTTTGTGTTCAGACGGTCCAGTTGACTTTCTTCTCTGGTCTAGTGAATGCGACGCGAAGGTTCGCCACTATGGCCGGAAGAACATTGACCACGTTAGAGTCCGTCCGAGAAATTTCGGGCCAAGTTTTTCTTCAGCCTCGAAAAGGGAATGGTGTCCAGCCGTCATAGAGATTGACAGAGTGTCTTCAATTCCACTCATGTCAGAATGGTAAAAGTGCAAAGGACTTACATTAAACAAAACTTAGGAAAACTGAGCCACTATAATTTCTCCCTGGAAGTAGGTATTCATTATTTCTAACTGATTTGTTTTTTAAAGTTCAGTGTCGCTGCTTTTCAATTAATCTAACAAATTTAAAGTAATGTAAAAAATGAATATTACTATTAATACCGTTTATTTTTGAGCAGTGTTTAATTATATTACTTTTTTGTCGAGACATTAACATCATTTTTTAAAAGATTAACTGAAATTTGTTGAGTTTTCGAAGCATTTAACTGAGATTAACTTTAACATGAAGATATTGGAGCTATTTTTAGAGAGAGATCACCCATAAAATCTGCAATGAAATCTTTCAGTCACGTTGCCATGGATACTAGATGGAAACGGAAGTACCTGTTTCGAGTACCAATGGGGTAAATATACCCCGAAAACCTCCACATAATCATTAATATAGTTAAATTTACATTATTGAAATTACATCGTGAATTTAGATAAAAAAAAAAAATACGCTAGTAAGTTAAATAATAAAAGAAAGAAGTTACTCGGGTACAATTAGGAGTCCCTGTAACACATTTCCCCGCGGACAGTCAGTGTATTACAGAAAAACATATTAAAGAATTTAAAACAAATACATTAGAAATTAAAGCATTAATTTTTAAGAATTTTAGATGTCCTTTGCAAAAAAAATTACGATAGCCAGTATTTGTGTTAGTTTCGCACATTGTAGCAATAAATGAAAATTTAAGCGAGGCAAATATTTCAATTTACTATTTTGAGTCCCACGAATTCTTTTTATACGTGAGAAGGACTCAAACGTCGCATCGTAGATAGATCTAGGTCTTTTTCTAGAGCTACTGGCACGAGGATCGTAAACAGGAATTGTGCGAATAGCTTCATTGCGAATCTGAGGGCATTTATCATAAAAATTTTTTGAGATTTTTGAATATGTAATCCATTATCGGATTAAGATCAAGATCTTTATGGATTTGTTTCCGTCTAAAAAACCATGGATACTAGAAGTGACGGGTGAAGCAACAAAGAACTGCTTACATCTAGGCTTCTTCTAGCCTTACAGGCCAGAGAGCGGATTATTGAACAAAATCCAGAGAATAATGAATGAAAGGGTAGGTGGTCTGAAAAGACAAAGATGTTGGAGACATACAAGAGGTGGAATGGACTGAGAGAGGGTAGATAGAGAATGAGAGCAGTACGAAAAAAAAAAAAAGAGTGAGTTGCCCAAGAAATGGAGTGCTGGCAACTCCGTAATAAGAAGGTATCCAGTCACGGACCCCTGCACGATGAATGGCAAGAGTCAATGGCCAGATCCAGAGGTTTCCTGACCAGAGCATCTGTAATGTGGACACCCAAGGAAGAGTCTCATTTGCAGTTGGTACCTGCTGCCACGTCCCACAATGTTGCTGAAGTCCATTCGTCATGATGCACGTTTTCCCATACTGTCTGTTGAAATCATCAACACATGTGAGTGACTGTTATTTAAATGAATTTTTATTTTGGAAAATAAAAGAAGCCCCACTTTACCAGCAGTTGTGGCATATCCACAGGGAACGGGTTTGCGCACGAGAACCATGGAGCAGCAATATTCTGAGATGTTGGGACTCATGTTTTCTTTTAAATTGTTATTGTGGTATTTTGTATATATATTATATTTGATTAATGCTTATTAGAAATTCATTTGTACTAATATGTCAATTGTATGACGTATTTTTAACCATTTAAATTGTAAATATTAAAAATAAATTTTATTTATATTTTAAATTGCTTTTGAATTAATTCCTGCGTTTCTCCAACATATATAAGTCTTTGAATGCATTCGAACCTGTAGGTTTATATTTGGTATGGGTTACTGCGGATTTTGCTATTTTTATGGTAAATGAGTTATTGCGGAATTTTAATGTTATGTATTGGGAAGACGGCTTAGCGTGTTTCTTTTTAGATTTGAGTTATTGTTATAAGAGTTTAAAAGAAATTGGTGCCGTGAGGAACTTCATAAAATTTGCTGATTGTAATCATTATGGTACAGCATAAAATTATTAAATTTCTTCATAGTAGAATATTTGACAAAAGATGTTAAATCAACAAATCCTTGAAAGGCGGACATATCGCGGAGAGAATTAAATTGAGTTTGTCGTGGTGGAAGGTTTAGCATTAGATGCTGTAATGTTTGAGTAATAAATAACCGGAGTGGTGTATTTATTTGTGATGATGGGTGTTGTCTCTTTAATAGAGATTAGTTTCGGAAAACGCGGATAACCTCAATAAGAGATCAAATGGGGATTTTAGCATTTTGCTCAGGCTATTGCATCTAACTTGGTCAGTGGGTGCAACCTAGATTAAGATGTGGGCCCAGAGCATTTAACGCATATGGGTTGAAGTTTACAATTAATATTCCCTAATTAAGCAGATTTATAGTTTGTAGCCTGTTTCATATGTCAATTTAAATTTAAAAGTGATGAAAGATTGAAATACAAAACATGATCCATCTTTAGCTTTATAGAAAGTCAATATTTAAAAATTCGAAAAATATTTTGTTCAATTTCTTTACTTATGTCAATAATATGCTAATCTGGATGCAGATATGAATTTATGCATGATTTATTTTCTAGTTATACGATATTTGCTGCCAAAAACATGTTCTCTTTCAAATTGTGCTCACCAAATTATATGTCACGATTGCTGCTGATAAATAAGCCATAACTACATTACAATATGTAATCTACAAGGACAAATGTTTGACAAGCATTATAAGAATTCTCGAATCAAAAAAATATTGTAGAGTGTGTTTTCAATGTGACAGTTTATTCTTAATATAATTATTCATATTTTTTTTTTTTTAAGTTATTTTTATCCATGTATTATTGCACAATGAATGAATTTAGTTTATGAATATAAAATTTTTAGAAAATTTTAAAATAGTTTATTTTGTTCTGCATTGACAGAAATTTTAATATTAAGCAACTGAAAAAGTATTTAGCAAATAATAATAAATTACTATTTTTAAAAAATACTATTACTAATTAGTTATTACAGTATATTTCATTAGATAAAATGTTTTGCAGCAATTACTTATGCTTGCAGTAGTTAATGCAGTTAATAAATATATCTCGTGTGACGGCTACTATACAAGTTACATGAAAGTAATTTTTTTTAAATCAAATTTAATTGATCACTTAAAAAAAAAAATTTAATTCCTTTTCTTACACCTTCTGACAGTTTATAACTCACAAAATTTGCAATATTGCAATTAATATAAATATTTGTTTACAATTAATAAAAATGTATAAAATAATCAATAAAATGTTTACTATTAATGCAAACTATATTGTCTAGATCTGTGTTGCTCACAGATCTAGACAACATAGTTTTGACTAAAAGTGGCATTTTTTGAGGCATCCTTTAAGAATATATTTAATTTGAAACTACTTTAGAATAAAATTTATATTTTCTGTAAACAACCTTCTCTACACATGATTTTAAAGGAAAAAATCTCAAGTTAAGTTTATCAAATAATTAAAATGTTCATGCTGAAATGTGTATATACATGTAACAAACATATGGAACATTTTGTAAAAGATGATTTCACAAAAAGAATACGAAATGATGGATGTAAAAATAACTATAGAAAGTAGCCTTTAGTCTGTTATTTGACTTAAGAAATTCAAGAACATCTTAGCTGATTACTAAATTATGAAAGAAAATGGTCACCCAAAGTAAGCATTATAAACATGCCCAAAAGACTGTTTCTAACCATACAAAAACTTTCCTGGAGATTATACAAGAGCTTTATTTTCCGATTAAACAAATTTTTAGGCAAGCTTCGTGATAATTCTATTTCGCAAAATAATGCTTTAAATAAGTATTAAAAGCTTTTGTAACACACCAGCCTCTCAGAAAAATGCATTTGGTGTATCAAACAAGATGAACAAAGTACAGAATGTACAATTTCTGTAATAAAAATAGAAAAAGAAAGTAAAATGATCTATGATAGCATGGTGCAAAAGAAATTATGAAAGTCGAATGTACTTCCAATATACTAAATGGGACCATGGATTCATAAAAAAAAAAAATAATAAATAAATAAATAAAAAAATTGTTGACAACTTGAAAAGCCTTAAATTTGGCACTATAATGCAATGCCCTATATTCTTAGGTTTAATTGCACAGGATTTAGGAAAACATTGACATTTTAAACTAACCTGTACAGTCTCCAAATTAGTCTACAATCATTGTATATTTTTGTTTATGATTAATGATGCAAAGATTTGTTTAAATTTATTTTGAAACTGTTCCTAAGTATATAAATTTTTTTTTTTTAGAGGTGCTACATACTTTTGGCTGAGGCTCTAATCTACACTCAAGAGCCAAACATTATGGCCACCTGTCAATAACGAGCCGGCCCACCTTTGGCACGCAACGCAGCTTCAACCCGCCTTGGCATGGATTACCACCACTTAATACCAGTTAAATACCACTTCCACCTGATCACGTGCCTTCCACGTCATCCAGGTGAGTTCATTGTAAAATGTAGGGGTGGTCATAATGTTTTGGCTCTTGAGTGTATATAAATTATTCAAAGTTTATATGTGTGTATCCTAGCACAGAATCAATTTGTCTCCAAATTTCACCAAAACTAGCAGGGATACTTTAATATAAAACCTAGGTCAACTAAAAAAATAATAATTTGAAATTGATCAGTATTATTACCCAGTTTGGGATAAAGAGGTTTCATGGCAATTTGGCAGTATTTCATGGTTGACGAATTTTCCATGCTTGATATTATTTATTATACTTTTCTTCGACCAGAATTTTCTACTGTATCTCCAGATGTTCAAAATTTGATAGGCATAGGGGGTGCCTAGCCTTTCCCAACACAAGGTTGGGAAAAAGTTCGTTAGGCTTTACATTGGTTTTATTGTTAATTTGCAAAGCTGCCGAAGAAAAGAAAACTATTTTATCAGACCAGAATTGACTATATCTATGCACTGCTCTTTGTTCATAAGAAATGCGAAGACATCAGAAAATTAAAATGAACCTAACAGGTCAAGATTAGCCTAGAGCTGAAGTAGTATTTTCATTCATTCTAAATGTATTTTATTTTCAGCTTTTGTTATTATTATTATTATTTTTTTAAATATATATTTAGAGATGTGTTTAAACTTACATGCTGTATTAACTACAAAACTATGACGTTAGCATTCTTTTTATTTGATGACTTAAATTGTTGCCAAACATAAGAAATGCCAAGCAAGGGTTACAATGCATTTATTCTCCAAAACAGAATATATTGAAATATTAAGTTAAATAATTTTAATATAACAATCCATTAAATTACATTCGATGAAGGTGCTTTTTTTTTTAAAATTTCTTGCATACTCCCTCTCAAAGCATTTATTAAAACTTTCACAGATTTAAAGAGTTTTTCATTTTACACATAAACATAAAATCAGTATGTATAACAATTAATTAAATAATGTAAATTTTATTTATATTGCTAATGAATACAACAGCACTCGAAAATACAAGGAAATTTCACTTTATAACTTTTAAACATTTGTCACTCTTTTTATAACAATAAAAGGGTAACCAAGAAAGCAACGACTCCAATGTTTTATTTATATCACTATAAACATTAACTAGTCACACACTTACTAGGCAAAATATTTTAAGTTATGCCTATAATGAAGTTATTTACAAGATGGTCACTCAATTCATTTCAATACAAAAATGTGTAAAATTAAAATATATTTTGAGACTGCACTCTAAAAATAAAAAGCCCTAATGAATCCTAGTAAGTTCTTCCACAATTTTAACTAGATCATCCACTGTAGCTGGCCTTTTCACACCAGTTCCATCATCATACTGTACGGATAAATAAACAAAAGCAATGATTATAATGAATATACAATAATTTCAGAAATTTAATTCAAGTTAAAAATCAACATTGCATACATTATTTGAACAGTTAGATGAAACTAAAATCTTTTTTTTCTTTGAAAAGTCCAGATATATACTATTATATAATTTAAGATGACTTTTAATGTAATTAAAACCTTTCTCTCTCGATACTTTTCCCATGCAATTGGTGGCCAAACTATGCATCTTTTTACTTTTTCTTATATTTTCATGTAATATGTAACATGCTTGATAAACACTTTCCATTTATTTTTACATAGTTCTTGTGTGCAAATGTCTTTTCAGCTTTTATTATTGTCAATGTATCAATGGTTTCATATTATAACATCAAAAATGTCCTTGAAAATTATAAATTAAAATTAGTTTAAGATACTAACAACAGGTACAAAAACGGAATATTAATCATAGGAACATTTCTTCAAATTACATGAACAAAAAATTTTTTTAAAAAATTAAAACAGATTTAACATTTTTTTTTTTTTTTTTTTTTAATATTTACAAATAAACTTACAATTATTATAATGCTTAATTTTTATTTTATCGGTATCTCCACTTTTAAATACATTAAGTTTTTGCTTTAACGTCATGACTCAAAATTAGATTGCTGTCAAATTTTCAGCCATATTCATTAGATAGTTCTATTTTTCAGCAAGGCAGGGTAAAATATCAGCAAGGTAAGTGCAACATTTGCTCACAATAGAAAAAAAAAAATGTAATAGTTTTGTCAATTTAATAGTTGATTTGGCTCATTTCTGGCATTGACAAACCAACTATTGAATCAATAACATCATTGTGTTTGTTTGCTACTGTAAGCAGATGTGGCACTTAACTTGTTGATGCTTTGCCCCATCTTGCTGAAAAATAAAAACATCTAATGAATATGGCTGAAATTTAGACAAAAGTCTGTTGAAAGATAGTACTCATCAGAAATAAACTCGCTCTGATACTAAGAGCATCATCTCTGTGTTTTTGTAATTGTCTGCCTCTTAAAGACCTGTCTTCATATGTTAAATTAGATAAACCTTTTCAATTTTCTTCAAATATCTCTGCAAAGATGGCTAAGATAAAAGATAAAATAAAAATTCCATCCAATTCTAAGTGGAATCCATGTTGAATACTTTTCATTATACACTGTCATTTACTATTATATTACATGTGATTTGGGATGGGTAAGTTGCAAAAATGTATTGGAACATGACTACATAGACAATTTTAACACAATAATAGTTTTACATATATCTGAAAACATTAACATGGTGACATAATCTAACAAGATCTTTTCTAATTTGAATTCCTAAGCTACAAAACTTGCAATTACTTAAATTATCTTATAAACCCACCTATCTATAAACTCCCAAAGTAATATCTTTCAAATATTTACTTTGTAATTTGTCCTTAGCATTTATTATAAGCTTCTATTTAAAATTAGCGAAAAACTTGCTCTGCTTCAGCTTTCATTATTGTACTAAAAATTTCCTCGTTACTTGATTTTTTTTTTTAATCACAGTAATATTAACTTCAAGCATCGGTAGATGCTTTCAGCTCTTTCTTACCATAAATAGTTACTTCTACAGCTTAAAAATTTATATTTTGTATGTGACCCCTTAACTTTTAGATAGAACACGATATTTGGAAACAGAATAATTAGTAAAAGGAGTAAAATATTATCACCAGAATGCCATCAATTACAGCTTCCATTTGCTCCCTTGATAAATCAAGATAACTTTCGATTAAATCACCATCAATGAAGCCATTGGATGGATCAAATTTTCGTTCAGTTTGAAAAAGCTCGAAACTGGATCTCAATCAAGGAAGTCATAAATACAATTGATGAAATCATATATATATCAAATTCCTAGTAGATCAGTAAGTATTTTTTATAAAAAAAGAATATTCAAAGTTGTTAAATAATTAGATTTAATAATATAAGTTAAATAATAAGTTATTAAAGATAAAATATTTATAATAGCTTAAAATTTAAAATCTATAATTTTTTTATTTTGTTTTATTTTATCTGTTATTTTCTATCATTTTTTAATACAAAATATATTACATATAAATAAAAGACCTGAATCATGACCCATGCCCACATGCAAAAGGGAAGATGTTCAAATTGCTGGCAGCATCTCCGTTGTCACTCCTTTCAGAAAACAGTAAACTCAATGGTGATTCTGGCAATATATGTAAAATCATCTCAAAATGATAGTCAGGCTATCCTGATGGGGATTCTCTGGGTTTTTCCATCAACATGAAAATGCAAGGAGGCTACCTCTGAATGTCGTCCTACTATCACCCAGAGTTTTGCTCTTTGTGGGATGCATAACAAGCACATCAGTCACACATTCAATAAAGAAGAAAACTATGCATAAATAAAAGGATACAATGAATGAGAAATTTTTCCTACAGATTTTATCACTTCACTAAGTTTATTTTGGACTTCACATAAGAAGGTGTAATATTCTTCTGGTAATTGTGTCACAAGACCTAGAAAAGAAAAATATTTAAATTTTCAAAACAATTATACATATATCTGGATACATTCATTTTAGGTTTATTAAATCTTTTAGACATCACCAAAAAGAAATCATGCTTTAATGTTAATTTGTTGAATCTTGTTTTCAACCTCTTAAATTTGATTTGGAGGTTTAATTTTTAGCAATTTATAATAATCTCAATAATTCTAAGTAAAATATATTTTCATTTTATCAAAGCAAGGTAACACATATGGGCAATATATTTAAAAAATCCACTTTTTACTATTTTTATATGGAACTAAGTCTTCTGACAAACTTTTTCAGGTTTTTATTACATTTATCATATTGCTGAGCAACAATTTTAGACTTAAAATTGATTATATATACTTACCAATACAACCATTTACAGTACCATACAAAACTGAACCCTGAGTTGGAGTAGTCATTTCACCAGGATGTTGCATGACTAACGATCCTACAAAAACAACTTGGAATCAAACTTTTGCAGTTTGTATTAGAAAAGGTAAAATAATTAATATTAAATATTCAACAATAAGAATATAAATAAAAAATTAAATATGTTATATATGAATTTAGTTAGATCAAATTAAAAAAAAAAAAAAATTCAGAAAATTAAATTTTAAAAATATTAATAAAATCAAATTTATATACATATCATAAATATAATTTTTTTCATAATATCTAATAATAATTTTAAATTTCAGCCAACTTTTTTTGTAAATTTTTTTTATGAATTCCATCAATTAACAGCATATTTTAGTAGAAACTTTCACAGAAATAAATTTTGTGTATTACCATGACGGAAAACGTTAATCATTTCAGCAACATGGAAGTGTCCACATTCTTGAAGATGCTGTCTATCTTCATCAGTAGCAGCAGCACTAAAATAGACATTATAAATTAATTTATTTTCATTTCATTCATATAAATTATGTGATTTTTGAGTATAGCATTCTTGAGGGTATTGATGCAGCTTAACTTGGTTAGGATTCCCTGAGTGCTGAGAGTGCATAGCTGTGTTTCAAGTGGGCGTTGCTCACTTGCTGGTTTGTTTATCTGTTTTTGATAATTCTTCAACAAATTTATCTTTTCTGTCCTTCTCAAGGTGTACGGTAAGATTACCTTATTCTTTTTTGTTTTCTCTTCTTTCCGGCTGTTTAATTTTAATAGTCAACCTGAGCCATTCGGCAATTTTTGTGTCCGATGTGGATAACTCTAAATTCAGTATGAATGACGGTCAAGGCAATACCAGCATGACTTCCAATACTATTAATTACTTCAAAAGCACAAAATCAATTAATGAACTGGTGTTGCGGTTGGGTGAAAAAGTTTTGAGGAAATTCATATCATATGCCAACACAGTGATGCAAAACATAAAATTCCGCGTTCAAATCCTTTTCTTATTCAAGCTGATATTAAAAAACACATAAATAGACATGATAATATAACTAACATGAAATTTTCGAGGCAAGGAAAACTTATATTTTGCACTGACGATCCGGTGTGCGCTGCACAGATCTTAAATCTTGACAAAATTTTAGAAACTCCAATTTCTACGGCAGTAACTTTTGAAAATATCACAGAAAGGTTTCTAATCTTTGATATACCTAACAATCTACAATTGTCAGAATTAGCGGCTGAAATTATGCATAAAAATGACATGGAAGTGGTTGAGTTGCGACGTTTTGAACTCCACACAAGAATTTTCTCCGGTACTCGTTACGACACTGGGAACTTTTTTGCCCGATTCTATTAAGATCTGGTTCACAAATCAAAAAATCTGCCAATTGTCAGAGTCCAACAGTGCTTGCATTGTTATGAATTTACTCATGCAACACGTGTCTGTGACAGGAACATTTGCCCTCGGTGTGGTGTAAACCATGAAGGACTGTGTCAAGGTCCGGAAAAATGCATTCATTGTACTGGACCTCATTCAGCAACTTCCAAAATCTGCCCACGTTATATCCATGAACAAAAATACTCGAGTTCAAGTGCAGAAACCATCTGACTATTGGCGAGGCACGACACATATATGCTCAATCATCTAAAACTAATTACTCAGACGCTGCTAAAACCACAACGACGGCTCCAAACATTGAAGAAATTGTAAATCAGAGAGTATTGTTCAAAACATTAAAATTAAAATGGAACAACAGACCACTCTTTTAATTGAAATATTCCAAAAAACAATCGAAAATCTTGTGCAATATCTGGTCTCAGTATTCCACCAAACTGACCTCAAAAAATCACCTAACAGAAAACGCCAAATGATCAACTTTGTTCCACCCACTAATAATCCCATGCAATTATTCAATTATTGAAGCAATGCTTCAAATTAAAACTGTTTTTGTTCTGGGAGTTCCCGGTCGTTTTAGTGTATTTATTAATATTCCTCTTGTTTTTGCCCCAAGTGAAGGGTTTTCTTTTTAGTTTCTTAGGGAATAATACCTTCCTGTTTTTTTTTTTTTTTTTTTTGGAATTTTCGGTGATGCCATTCATTCAGTGGAATTGCCGCAGTCTTAAAAATAAGAATATCTGGCTCCACCAACCCCTTTCACAACGTCAGAATTTTGGGTTTTTCAGGAAACATTCCTGAAAGCAGATGATCGTCTTTTCCTTTCCTAATAAAATCTTTTTTCGCACCCACCGTAACAACAGAACAGGAGGTGGTCTACTAATAGGTATTCCAACAAACATGTCCGGTCGTATTATTTTTGAAAATTCTCAAGACCCAAACCTTGAGATACTTGCAATAGAAATTCGGTCACACACCTTTACATTTACCATTGTTAATATTTATGCACCGCATGGGTTAGATATCAATCAGGTTCAAAAAATTTTCAGTAATCTAAAAACGCCAACTTTTATTTTTTGGGGATTTCAACCTACACCACCCCTTTGGGGCGGAAAATCTACGTCCAAAAGCGAAGAATTTTTGGATTGGTTGAATCAGTCACATTTTTCTATCCTGAATACTTCAACGGCCACTCACATCACCCATAATTTCACTTCTTCCGTTATAGATCTCACTCTTTGTTCGGCAGCTCTCTTAAACGAAGTGTGTTGCTATGCTTCTGACTGTACCTTTGAAAGTGATTCTCTACCAATAGTTGTTTCATGGTCCAAACTAACAAATGCATCAAAATATCTTAAAACCATATACTGGAATCCAATTCTCAGAGATTCGATACACATTTCTCCAATCGATTGCTGACTCTACCGTTGAAATAGTCACTGAAAAAATTTCGAACACTATAAATAATACCAAAAACCAAATTTTGCCTAATAATTAATACCCTCCATGGTGGAATGTTGTATGTAATAACTTCTGTCATCTGAAAAAAATAATGTGGAAAAAGGCCAGGAATAGTGTTTCAGTCCCTGATTGGATTCGCTACAAAAAATACAGAAGTTAATTGAAATATCATATTAAAAGGGCAAAACAAAAATACTGGGAAAATATAAATTGCAAATTATTTTTGCAGCACAAAACTTCCGTTCTGAACCTATTCCATTGGATTACAGCATAGACAATAAGTTTTTAAATAAAAATATTGAACTTTGGGAACTGCGAAAATCTATCCGGAAAATGAGAAATACTACACCAGGCGCTGATAACATTCCAGCTGCATGGTTCAAAAACTGGATGACTCGTCCCTTTTAGTTATCTTGCACCTTTTCAATCAACAATTGAGTTTTTCTCCAATTCCAAAGAGCTGGAAATCCAATCCCTAAGCCCAACAAGGATAAAACAAAAACGTCGTCGTATAGGCCGATTGCTTTGACCTCTCATGCATGGCATCAGCATGGATTTATACCTTTTAGAAATAATCATACCGCTATTTACACCATCTATAAATCAATTTTAACTGCACACAATGAAAAAAATATTTTGTCGGTATCAATCTCGACATAAAAGTGCTTATGACTCCGTGCCTATCGACGAATTAATTTATAAATGTCTCCAAATCGGAATCTCGGGAAACATCGCTAAATGGATTCATGGTTTTCTTCAGGACAGGACTTTTCAGATTCGATGGAGGAACACTGTTTCTGACCCAAAACCTTCTTTTAAAGGCCTTCCACAAGGTAGTGCACTTTCACCAATTCTTTTTGTAGTTTTTTTTTGAATGACATTTTTGAGACTTTGGAGGTAAATGTTGATTGCTCTATTTTCGCTGACGATATTTTTCTTTTCTGCTCACATCAATCGTTATCCTATATTCAAACCCAGCTTCAAAATACTCTGGAGAATTTATACAAATGGTGTTCTTATTGGAAACTTACAATTAGTGCTGAAAAAATGCAATAGTTGATTTATCAAAAAAAGATCAATTTCATTGCCGCAGATAACATATGGCGGAATTCCCCTCATCTGGAGTGATACTCTTAAGTATCTCGAATTCCTTTCTCAAAAATAAATCAAAATGAAATTATTTTAAGAAATTTACGTATAAAAGCCCTTAAAAAAAAAAATTTTCTAAAATTTCTGGCATCAAAGAAAAAATGGTATAAGGACAAAGCACCTTATCACTATTGCAAACAGTAGTATCCCCAGCACATTTTATTACAGTGCATTAATAATTTCCCGGTCACCAAATTAAACGCCTGTAACACTATTCAAACAAAAGTTCTAAGAATTGTTCTGGATTACCAATTTGGACTCCAAATATTATTTTGTTAAAAATGTCTGGACAAGAAATTCTTTCAGATAAAATGAAACGTTTGGCGTTGCAGTTTTTAATCAAACAATATGCTAACCACTCTTTCTCCCATTTGATGGTAAATAATGAATTGCAGTTACTTGGCAAAGATGAAAACACTCTACAAAATTATAATTGCTCACCAGAACACCTCTTAACCTTGCCAATTGTGCCACGGCATGATCCTTCCTTATGTGAAATTTTCCTTCAGAAGTTCAGTTTCCAAAATAAAGAAAACCCAGTTTCACTTATAATCAATGATTTTTCAGATTGTGTACAAAGTTTTTTCTCTGATCACTATATCATAGCCACGGATGCCTCAAAAGTCACGCCTCAACTTCAATCGCCTGCATTTCTTGCAATCAAAGTTTTTCATACAGCATTAACCCAATAAACTCTGTTTTCACAGCAGAGGTTTTGGCAATTTGTGTCGCCATAGATGAACTAGCTATTGTTGACAAGGACATTTTAATAATTCCTGACAGTTTTTCGGCTCTTAATTCACTTCAAAATATTAACATTCATTCGACCTATGTTATTCAAAGACTTGCTTCGAAACTTTTAATCAAAATATCACATTTTTATGGGTTCCTGGCCATTCGGGAATTTTATGGAATGAAAAAGCGGATTCTCTCGCAAAGAATACCACGGAACTCTCGCAATTTATTGAATGGATATCCCCGGAAGATGTCATTGCAAACCTGAAAAACAATCCTACCTAATCTAGGAAAAACAAATTATTTTAGCAGTAAATATTACGTTTTGAGAGGAAACTTTCCAGACATTGTAACTATCACAAAATGGACGCAGAATAGAAGACAGGATATACTGATTGCTCGTATCATCAGCAGAATGATCGTTACTCCCGCCCTGTTAAATAGATTCAACTTAGATTCCAATCCTTTCTGTAACAGCTGTAATGAAGTAAATGATCTTTTACACATTCTTTTTAAAATGCAGAAATTATTCCACCTCCAGATTACATCTTTGGCAAAACTTGAATATCGATGAAAACAATATCACATTCAAAGCTTTTTTTATCTAAAATTCTTGATTGTAAAAAAATCTGACTTTATTTCTCCAATCTCTTAAACGTTTTGATATTTATTATGTAGGTTTTAATTATAACCGCGAGAGGTCGCGGTTATAACTGGTAACTGCGGTCTAGCGCGGGAAGTAGGAGTTGCGGTGAGATCTCGAGGTGAACGTTAGGAGCGTCAGATAAAAAACACACGGTCAGGGACCGGCTTTGGTTTTTAGATATCAAGAGTATTGTAGAAGTGGAACAGGGTGCCAAGTGTATGTATGCATTCGTAGTGTAAATAAAAAGATTAGTATTTTTTAAAAAGAGAGTATTCCATCCTGACACAACGAGCTGCTAGTATAGTAGCTAACACTTCAGAAGTGGGATTGACCCTGGAGGACCGGATGTTGTTAGAACTCAAGGCTTACTCCAAGTGATTTAAGGTATGTGGCATGAATTTCTAGAAACTCAGTGTTGGTGCAAATTATTCTTTTTTAAATTTCTGTGTAAAATTCTTGGAGTTAATTTCTGTGTGAAATTGTATTGAAGATTTTAAGAATTGATTTGATTTTATGTGTTAAACTGTTAGGAATTGAAATAGAGTGTAAAAAAAAAAAAAAAATGGCATATCTCGCAAGAGCGAAAAAGATAAATTTCTTTAGCAGAAGAATTAAATGTAAAATTACCCGATAACGCAGTTGTCGAAATTAAAGAATTAATTACCAAAAGTGAATATTATGATGAGGAATTTACGCGTGAATTACTAAAAACTATAATTTCTACTAGAGAGTTAAAGGAGCGCGACTTAAGTGAGTTAAGGAAGTGCGAGGAGAGCGACTTAAGGGAGCGCGAATTAGAAAGACAATACGAATTAGAAAAAAATTAAAAATACAAAATAGTAATGTGTTAAGAGAAAATAGAAACGTAAATGAAATTTCTAGAGATTGCAGGATAACTAAAATAATGCAACGCTACGAAATGAGCGATGGGGACATAAGTTTTTATTTAATATTGTTTGAACGACAAGCGAAACGCTTAAATTTAAGTCATGAGGATTGGGTTAGTCATTTAGTGAATTTATTGCCCTATGAGATTAACCAAATTAACGCAAGAGTTCCGGAAGAACTTTCGAATGATTATGGGTATATTAAAGATTTGTTATTAAGAAAGTTTAAATTAAGCGCGGATAAATTCAGACAAAAGTTCTTTGGGCACACAAAAACTACCGAAAAATACATGGGGAGATTTCGCGTATGAGTTACAAAAATTATTTCGATGAGTGGTTACGCGGCACTAATGTGAATGACTTTGATAGTCTTAGAGAATTAATTATAACAGACCAATTAAAAAGAAAAGTTCCTATTGTAGTAAAAGAACATTTTGTAGACGAGTGAGTCAGAATAGTTAATTCATCCGAATTAGCTGATAAACTTGATGAATATGAAAATGTAAGAACTGAAAGCGAATTGCCCAAATGTAAGAATTTGAATCAGAATATGTATGAAAAAGAATGCGATTTTAGACCTAAACAGAAATTCGCACGGAATGAGCCGACGGGGTGTAATAAAAGAACAAACAGTTTCAGGAACGAATGTTTTACAACCGGAACTTATAATAATAAATACTGCGGTTACACACAATGGCGGGGTCCAATGCAAAAAGATAAGAGATGCTTCGTTTGTAACGAAAATACACATTTTGCTAGAGATTGTCCAAAACCAAAATATAAATTTGATCGGATTAGTAAAGAGCAGAATTTTAACACTCGAGGAAAGGGAATTGAGCGAAGTGAAGGCAGCCATGTATATAAAAGAGATCATAACTTAATGACGGCTAGTGAGGGCGGATTGAGTAAGGAATCATCTTACATTAAAATTGCTAGGATAAACAAGTGTCCGTTGGAGTTTGAAGCTCTAATTGATACTGGGAGCGATTCCGTCATTTGTAGGAATTCCGTAGCGAAGAGGTTAGAGTTAAAAATAGATCCAGCTTCAAACGTAATGTACGGTTTTGGGAATATTCAGATGTGTGCAGCGCGAGAGCTAGGAAAGGCGAAAGTAGATATTTCTTTGATAGCGTTAAAGTAAAAGAGGTTGAAATGCTTATTGTTAGAGACGACGCCTTACTGCACGATTTGTTAATTGGGAGATCCCTTTTAGATCGGGAAGACATATCGTTTGCTTGCATTGGAAATAAATTTCATGTTTGTTATGCAGAAGATAACCCGTTTGCTAACATGGAATGCGAAAGAAATTCAGTGAATTTTGTTAGAGCTCAGACAACTTTGGCGAATGACGGCTCAGTAATTATAGAGGGAAAAGAAAGGTGTTGTGATTCCTTAGAAATGAAAGATAGCGAAACCGTAGATCCAATTATTAATATGGGGAATGAGAATGTAATATTGAAGGGAAATCAATGTAGGAATAGTTGAGTTAGACCCCAATGGTTTGGTTAATGAGGAGAGTTGTTACGTGAATGTAATAAAGGAAAATAAGCGTTTAACCGAAAAGAGCGAAATTAAGAGTAGACGAAGAAACACCAATTGAGAATAAAAGCGAAATTTTAGAGTTAGTCAATGAGGTTAGGGATTGCTTTGCAATGAAATTGAGTGAATTAGGGTGTACGATACTAACTAAGATTGAAAGAATAGTTTCTAGATTAACTAATGCACCAACCAAGTTTCAGAGGCTTATGACCACTATTGAATATTAAAGCTTTGATGGCAAAGAAGTTTGATCTGAAGTTTATCAAACAATGTCCGTTGACGAACAAGTCCTTATTCAAAGAGGTGATCCCGATTTGATAAGACCATTTCCATTTTTACGAAAAGAAAATTGGAAAGACACAAAGACTGGGACTTGAGAATGAAAGAACTGGACAGAAATCTAAACAATGCTTTAAACAAAGCAACCAACAAGAATCCTTTTCAAATGCTACATGGTTACTCACTAAGACTCAATGATGGAATTTTAAGCAAACAAGCTGATGAGAGTGCAGAAGGAAGGACTGATCCTGGGGAGATTCAAACCTCGTCTCACGAGCGGAAAGAGAATGTGCAGGAAAAAGATGAAGGATGCTTACGACAAGAAAAAGTGTGGAACTACCAGTTATAAGTCAGGGCAAGTTGTGGTTATGAAAAAGACTCCGATTCAGACAGGAGAACCAACAAAGACCCAACCAAAATATTGGGGTCCTTTAATAATAACTGATGTGCTACCAGGCGATACCTACAGAGTTACTCAACTTGGAGAAAAGAGCAAAGGACATTCTTACTCTACTACAGCACATGTAAGCCAATTAAAGGAATGACCGAATCAAACTGACTGATAGAGAGGACTCGTCCGATGAATTTACTGGCGTAGACAATGAATTTAGTGACTCTAACCTAAGACGTAATCCAAGACGTGCCTGTATAAAGACAATCTCCTACGGAAAATGATAATTCAATATGAGTGACTTGATTTAATTGCTATTTACTGATTTTTATGTTGATTTAATTCATTTTATGGTGTTGTTACTGGTTTATATAAGCAATTTGATTTAGTTTTAAATCCAATTTGCTTACATTGAATTTAATTGACTTATATATTGTTTACTGATTTTTATATGTATTGAATTAATTGATTTATTTAGTCATTGATGAGTATGTAGTTAGATAATCCTGTGAATAATTTCTAATGATGTTTATTATAATGATTACCTTATTTTTATAACTTTAGTAGTTCATTCGAGGGCAAATGATTGTCAGGAAAGGCCGAATGTAAAGTTTAATTATAACCGCGAGAGGTCGCGGTTATAACTGGTAACTGTGGTCCAGCGCGAGAAGTAGGAGTTGCGGTGAGATCTCGAGACCACGAGGTGAAAGCTAGGAGCGTCAGATAAAAAAACAGACGGTCAGGGACCGGCTTTGGTTTTTAGATATCAAGAGTATTGTAGAAGTGGCACAGGGTGCCAAGTGTATGTATGTATTCATAGTGTAAATAAAAAGATTAGTATTTTTTAAAAAAGAGTATTCCATCCTGACACAACGAGCTGCTAGTATAGTAGCTAACAATTAGATACAATTCTTTCGACATTCAGGGAATACTATTAATCCCTGTTTTTGTTCGCGCCAATTTTATTACTGAGCGGAAAATAAATCTTGTATCCTTTTTAGTGACGTATAAATATGGAAAACGAACTGTTCCCATATAGTGATTAGGGAATTATAGTCCTTGTTGCTTCGCATCCCCATATACTCCTTCGATTCAAGATTCAAGCTATGTGATTTTTTTTTTTCTGTCAATTTTTATTATAAGGCCTTGTATAAATTTACGAGTAATGAAATTTTATAGTGGAAATATATATGCACATATATTATATTCCGGTGAAAAATATATATCTTTTTCAAATCAAGTATATATGCATTAACAAAGGGAAAAAATCTTTTACTAAATTGTGATCTACATTAAAAGTCCATGAATTTTCAAAACAATGTTAAATGAAATAAGGCTGTGCTAAAATTTATACAACAGTTCATTATCATCAAAAGCTTACTGGAAGCCAAAATGAAATTCGCTACACTTAAGCATTATAAAAAAATTACAACGACACAATTGACTATTATTTTGGCAGGAGTTTCTTATTTTGAGGATACTTTAATGTTTGCCACTATATTGTAACTAATATATAGTGAATGAAATATTTATTCCTAGAATGCAACCTATGATCTTTCTACAAATAATACTGCAATATTTAAAGCATGTACCATGAATAATTTATTTGTTTGACAGCACGATGAAACACAGGATGTTTCATATTGATTGGGATAAAAAGAGTAGCATAGTACAAATTCTGCAATTTATTTATTCAGCCGAGACAAATTAATTCTGAAACTACAATTAATAAGCAACAGCGAAACATGTTCCCGCTTACAAATTCGTCACTACAGGTACTGTTATTAAAAAAAAATGATGCCATCTATGCAAAAGAAACTGTACTGTGTTTTGAAATACACCAAAATACCATAGTTTGTCATTCGAAAAAAAATTTCGCTTGAAATATAGTAAAGAACCACCGCATAGCCACAACATCAAACCTTGTATGAAGTATTTTTAAGGCATGAGCTGCTTGTATAAGAAAGAAAACCAGCAGAATGAACAGCAGCCAAAACAGAAATAGTTGAAAAAAAATTTGTGAAACGTTTTCACAGAGTCCTACAAAATCAAAAGCATTGTGCGAGTTCTAAACTCAATGTGACTCATACAACGATATGCTGTATGTTACACAGATGTCTACAATTCAGACGGTGCAGATGTTAAAAACGTTCTAACAAACCATTGCATAAAGCTTTCTGTAATAATTTGCAAGATAAGTAGGAAATAGATGGTTTCAAATGGCATTCAGTGTTTTTGATACCAATCGAGATTTGATGCGTTTGAGGCCCAAAATGGAACTGACGGATCCTTTTGAAATTCCAATATCACGAGCAAGGTCTCTAATTGTAAATAGATGGTTTGCAAGCACCAAATCTTTAATTTTTGGACATGAGCTTCGTCAGTTGAGATTGATGGTCAACCAGAGGGCTTTTCATCTTCATTGCGTTCTCTGCCTTCTTTGAACTGTTTTTACCACTTCTAAACATTTCTTTCCGATAAAGAAATATTCACCAAATGCCTTCTGCAACATTCTATAGGTTTCTGTAAACAAAATTTAATGCAAGTTCATTGCTCAATTAATTCAGACATTTAAAAATGCCAAAAATCAGTTTTAGCATGTCACAAAGCGTAACTCAAACACTAATGAATATTTTGACTTCAAATTTCACACAGATGTCAAGGACAGTGCCAGCAACCTAAAAAAGAAAAATTGAAATTCCATAAGCCCCAGGAGTTTTAAATTGGTTTTACTTTTTGGACACAGTAGTATTCTAAACACTAAAGAATCACTTTAGGATAATCATAAGCAAATTATTAACATACTAGATGCAAAAACAGCTATAATAATAATAATAATATATAACAAAACAGATATTTTAGAAGAGGATATAAAGAACAGAAGAATTTTGGGAAAATAATAAAAGACAGGTCTAAGTCAAGGAATAAATTATTTAGTTATTTTTCTCTATAATTACAGTAAATTCTTTTTTGAATATAATTAATATAAACATTTATTGTCTATATTTTGTTTAATATGGAACCACTATTTTTTTATTTAAAAGTCATATATAAGAAAATTTAAACAAAGGTAAATAAAATAACCTATAGCTATATGCAAAGTTGGGAAAGAGAAAGAAAAGACACAATAGAGCAGAAGACTTTTAAGAGTTTGTGTTGTTCCTCCTCAAAGCATGCAAGAAAAATATCTGAACAAAATAAATTTTCTCTATGAATAATCTGAGATAAAAATTATGGTAAAATAGATTTCCACATTTAATAGAATACATAAAAACTGACCAGTAAACACATAAATAATAACATACAAATCTGAAGCATTGTTCCTTTTTAAAATCATATTAATTCTAAAAACAAGCAACAGTATTGTACTTGGAAATAAATAACTTGCATCTAATTACCTATCTTTCATACAAACAAACAAGTTGTAAGAGTTTTCTGCACCAATAACTGTATCATCATCAAGTATTTCTACAGCTGCCATCCAGTTTGGATGATGGTCCCGAGCAATCTAATATTAGAAATAGAACAGAATTTTAATTAAAACATACTTTTCATTTTGTTCAAAATATAAGATTTTTAGAAACCTTTTACTTTTAAATTTCATACTTCTTATAAGTGAGATAAATATAATTATCAACAGTTTCATACATGAACATAAGAAACTAATCAGAATGAGAAATAAAATAAACTTAGGTATTAAAATAACCATCTCTATAGCACAGAGAATTGCAGTAATTGAATATTAAAAACTATATCAATATTTCAAATTAAATTAATGTTTCAACTATATATTTCTGTTATATGCACATCATAAAGTTTCTGTAATTTTAATCTTTTCTCAATTTTTATAGAAGAATAACAGAATTACAATGTAGTTGTAAATTGAGGTAAGATGTAATAAGTACTTGTAAAGTTGAGAAATATTCAAGAAATAATAAAGGAGGATCAAGATAAGTGAAAGACAGCAAATGAGAATCGTGATAGACCTTGCAACTTGCAAAGGCAATGAAACTTTTTAAAAGTCCGTGTAACTATTGTAACAACAAAATGACTAATATATTCAAATTTCAATTAACTTGAGAAGACTCGTTTTTAAAGTATAGACTAGCAAGAAGAATATTCGAATCTGTGTAACTTTTGAAAAAAAACTGCTTGAAAGTGCATAAATATTTTTATATTTCATATATTTTATCACAAAAACACACATACAGTAAGACCCTTCTTAATGCTGCTTCAGTATCATGCAGCAATATCAGGATTACAACCAAATCAAATTTAAAAATATTATCTGCAGCGACATTCTGACAACGCTATCACTGATGGAGAAGATAAACAATCCATTAGTAGGCTTTTCAAAAAACTGCAATATCATGATATACAATATTAACATCAATAGTTCCTGAAATGAGATGAGCAAGAAATGTTTAAAAAGGAATGGTCAGAATTAAGGATCTATTGTTCATGTTAGCAAAGTTGTCAAACTAATTAATAAAACAGTATTGAAAAATATAAATACACAGGATATGAAATTATTGCAATTTGCCAATGGTTATTATTATTACAAGTTCAAACAAAAATCTTAAAAATAAGTAGAACAACAAATAAACAATCATAACAAAATTAACATTGAGCAGCAAAAGGAAATTTTGATGGATTTTCTAAAAAATATGTCTTATTACCCAACACAAACATAGCTGCTTTTGAACTTTATTTTCATGAATGTTCAGGAGCAAAAATCAATATCAACAATAAATAGGTCTACATGTAATAAAAAAAGTATTTAATAATAAATTTCCAGAAAATAAAATAAAAAACAAAACCCTGTTGATTTTCTAAAACAAAGATAAAAAATATCTTTGTTTTACCTTATATTATTAAGATGACCTTGTTTACATTTTTATTTAGTGTGTGAATCTGTCAAATATATCCTGACAGTAAGACCTGCATAAAAATAACTGTGTAATAATATCACTGGCC